>JAMKCH010015166.1:0-24717 GCA_023653785.1 Ophioderma brevispina | reverse complement strand
CTTAACAGAAATTTGAGAAAATATGGGGGTACACATATTTTAAATGAATTCTCAGGGGAAAACAGTCAACAGGAATTTTATGTCAAAAATTGAATTCCACAATCCCCAGGGTGTCAGCTGGTGCTTTTCCCGAAAGGAAGAAATTGTGGTCCATGTTGATTTCAGTAGTGATTATTTGTAATGAATACCCTGTGGAGGAGGATGAAGTGAAATTATGCTACTTAATCATGTCCAAGTCTGCCTTCTCTATGATCGAATACATTGGTGACAGATGAAAATGCCAAAAAAAATATGTGAGATTGTTTGTCATCATTTAGATTTCTAAAAATAGAAGATTTCTTGAGGCAGAATTGATTCTTCATTGAACATGCCATTGCAAAGGTGTTTGCATGTTTTACATGAGACTCTCAAAGATTGTGAGTCACAATTTTATGGCCATTAGAAAAAAAAAAAACACTTGTTTGCAACTGACAATATCCTACTTTCTCTTCTCATTTTAAGTTGCGGGTTGTGTGGGGTGGGTGGGAGGTGTGCATTTGTATTGTGTAGGGTGTATGTGGGTGGGATGTAAGTAGGTTTTACATACTTGTGTGCTATTTGTTGAAATATATAAAGCAATCAAGCTGGATATGATGCGTTGATGACCCCAACAAGCGATGTAGCGCGTACATTGATTAAGGTGTCAAAAACAGCAAAGGAAAAATGTTTTTTCTTAACCCGGAATTGTGATGTGTTAAGGTTATAATACTCACATTAAGCAGCGATCAAAAATCATCAACAAGGCTTACTTGTTTAGGGTAGCAAAAACCGAGAAAAAACTTTTTGGTATTGTTTTAGCTTGTTTTTAGTCGGTTGAAATATGTGTTAGGGTTTGATATTGAAAGTCCAAGTTCACGCATCATATCCCCTTTGAATACAAGTGCCCTCACCCCCCCACCCGGGAGGGGGATCCCACATTTTGTGATAGCCAGAAGTCTATTACATTTTGTGTACTTACAACAAAAAAATCGACCAATGGATTCCGCTGAAAATTTCTTTCAGGAGGGTAAATGCTAACAGAACTTCATTGGGAAGAGCCCCCCCCCCCCCCATGACAGTTAAACCTGAACAGGAAGATGTCTAAATATAAATATGTTGCAGAATGTAGATCTGGCTCCTTCAGCCTTGGTATTTGTTAATTGCATTGGGGATGTGAGTTGCATGTTGTGTATTTGACATGCTAGTATAAGATCAAATGAATTCAATCAATCACAGAATTTGCACAATGGCGACGTGTGACTTAAAAAAGATTTCTGTGGGGCATAATAAAAAAAATTGTGCTAATGGCTGTCATGTTTTGCTTCAACATGGAAATATGACTGTCATTGCTTATTTAGAAATTTAAGTATAGGTATAAATTAGGGGTTATTTTAATGTGTATGGGACTCGGTGAAAATTCAAGTACCACATTTGTAATCCACCAGTGTGTAATGCAAAAACATCCAAATTATCAATTCCGATTCCACTGATTTCCCATTGTGCATTGATAGTGTATCAATAATGTAAATAACCTAATATGGAATAAATTTGGTTTATTATTGAGATATGCACTCATCTGAGCACCTAAGTTGCTTATTAGGACGAACATGGTAATCCCCTTTTTATATACCCCATCAATCATTCCAGCAAATTACAATCAGGAACTGCAGAATAACTTTTTATCATTACAACATCTCTACATTACTCAGGCAATGATTGTACACCATCAAACAGTAATTGATTTCATTCATAGGAATTAAAGGGATTGAACGCTTGGTTGCGTGTAGCTGACTGATTGAGAGAATGCGTATTTATGTTCTGCCCTGAAAACTGGAGTCATCTTGATGATTGTAATTCTGTGGTCTGTTGCATTTCATAATCGGTATTGAATATTACACGAGTTTGGTGCTGAGTCACTCGGAGTGTCATTCTTCTGAAGTGGTAGCATTTTTCTTGATGATCCTGAAAAAGATTGAACTTAATAAGATGTCTTAAAGGCACTCTCAGAGATCTATACAAAAGCATCAAATATTTGAAATATAAAAGACCAGCATTTCAGATTCCTTGTTGAGTTATATAAATTAGTATTCAAAGCTTGTAAAGACCTAATTTGTGTTTGGTCAATTCCCTGAAATTTAGAAGTTTCAAACCCTTCATATTTGGCAAAGAAATGGGTACTGAAATTTTACATTTTTAGTTCCGAAAACTCATCTAATGACGTTTTAAAGATTATGTAGTCCAGAAATCCTAAATGGCACATGCCTCCCCTCTCCCCCCCCTCCAAAAAAAATTGGAAGTACTCCTCTTTTTGCCAGAATCTAATCCCATGAGTTCATCCCAAAGTAGTCATAATTGCCCAATTGATAATACTTGTATCAGCCATAAAGACTGAAATTGTATTTATCTGTGCTGAGAATGTGCATATATGAATGTGGGTAGGTTTGAAGTCATACATTTTCCAAGACGTGCACCAACATGACTCAGAGACATGAAAACGGTGGAATTTTAAAGTGCTATGTATCATGTTCTTGCTTGGCACAGGTGCCATGCTTTGAATTAAGAAATGCAGTTGAGTGTTTTATCGCATTAAGAACATGCCTGTGCAAATTATGCTGTTAATTCCATATTGACTATTAGAGAAGTCTAGATGATTGTCATGAAGGTTTTTTTACAAACTGACTTACATAGGCTAGAATTCTTGTAGTAGTCCTACTTTCCATTGATGTTCCAAAGAAAAAGTGGCACTTACGAGGACACACCCTGGTTAAAACCCTGGTTTAAAGTCAGACTCCTTCAAGATAGTAAGCCATAGGGTGGTGTCATTGTAAACAAAAGTTTTGAGAAAATCTGTTGTTTTATGCCAGAGGACTTGATCTTAGCAGGGAGGAGGACTAACCAATTATAAAAAGCCAATTAAAAGATTTTCATAAAATGTGGAAGGGAAGGGGGTGGTTGTAGGAAATAACATTTCACAAAATATTTATATTCTATGATGCTTATGATATGTACAGTGTATATGTGTAGAAATAAATGTTATGTTATGTTACGTTAAATGCAGGGGGATTGCCATTTCAACAAAATGGGTGATCTGGTATAAGCGTGATATGATCACCTGTCACCAATGCCGCCTAGGTTGGTTCCCAGTTAAGCTAGTATCATACCTGAATTAGATGCATTTTAAATCCACCCCACCCACCACATTATGAAAAATTTTGTTCAATTGCAAGGCATTGTTAAAAAGAATCATTTTGCCCCTCCCAATAAGACTAAGACTCAACCCCTCAACCCCACCCCCCATACGAAAAAAAAAAAAAAACAATTTGTAACACCAGTTATACCTGTCCTCGCTAGTTTCTCAAAACTTGATTGTTCCTGCATTTAAAATCAGCTTTTTCCATAAATCTTTCCCTGCTGTTCTGCCCTTAAATTGACGGCATGGTCATATTAGGTTCTGTTTGGCACACAATCGAATGTTATACATCAGATATTGGACACCCACACAGCATTGAGTGGCTTATCAAATACTTTGAACCTAACTTAAAACAGTAAACCACCATTTGAAAAAAAAGTGTTCAATGTAATGCTATCATCGGTCCTGGGATTGGGGCCTGAGGGCCCTTGTTCGCTACCGACCCAGATTTATGATTTTCTCTTTCCCCACTTCCCGTATCCTTCACTCCCACCTTGGAGACACAGATGGGCATTAGGGTTAATACAGCTATTTTTCACATACACTAAACCCTTAAAGGTTACCAAACACCAAGAAGTCCTGGAGTAGTGATTGCGTCATCAAACAGAGGACACAACATGGCACAGAATTGCTGGCCAGGCCAGCGACACCATTGTAGCATGCTATTTACCGGTCAGGACCACCCAAATTTCTGTTTTCTCTTCCCCTTTCGCCTTATCACTTCTTCCGACGAGGCGTTCGGGTTAAAAGAGTCACAGATGGCTTGTAAGAAAACAGAATTCTAATATGAAAATGGATGGGCAAGCTCTCGCTTGATTCAATATGCATTCATCAAATATAATTACTCCATCTTTAGTAGATATATGACCACAAGCTGCTTTTATTTCACTTGGATGTCATCTCCATCAAGGATTGCATACATTCAGGCGTGTTTTTTTTCTGAACAAGAGAGAAAGTAGGAGTTATAATTTGGTTATCACAGAAATGGCTGATTGTTTCTTGAAGGGTTATTTTTATTCATTTCCTACTGAATTGGGTATTTTAGAGAAAACCTGATAACAAAATCTAGTTGCAGTTTTTCAAGATGGTGCATATTTTGGTGATTTAATGTGTCTGTCTGAATTCTTTTACAGCTGATGAATTTTTCATGTACGTTGTGAGAAGGTTGATTTTGGTTGATTTAAGGCACAGTGGTTAGGAATCAAAGTCTAAGGTCATTTAGGCGTCATTTGAGGTTATTGTGTATGAACACTTAAAGTTTCTTTAAATGCTTTTCACCAATCTATTATTTTATAAAAGGTCAGAATGATTCGTGAGGGGTAGTCAGGAATAATAAGAGGTCAAAGGTCATAAAAAGTCATGGTTGAAAAATGCTACACAATGTTGGTTCTGTCAGCACAAAGGATAGGTGCTCGCCAAAGTTATTTAGAATAATCCTGGGGGAGTGAACTATCTGAGGTGTTCAGGTATTTAGGGTCAAAGGCCATCAGGTTCATTTGTATTTAGGGTCCAAATGCATAAGGGGGTCATTTGAGGTATTTATAAAAAAAAAACAGTGCAGCTTGCATGGACAATAGATGGGCAATTTGTCAATTGCTCAAATTGTACTTGAGTAGATAATGGGGTGAGTTCAAGGATAAGATGTTACACAATATCATGGCCATTGCCTATCTAATATGAGGCAATATTAGTGTGCAAGTGTTTACGTGCGCGCGTATATGGTATGCAGTGCGTGCAGCTAGTACAGGTTGGTTTTCATTTTTGTCATTGGGGGAATATTTTGGCTTTCTTTTCAACTATATTATTGAAATAAAAAAATATTGTTGGCGATAAGCAAAAAAAATAAATAAGAATGAAAATAATAGATAGGATGATGTGTGGTGTGTTTGTTCATATTGTGTCATAGTGGATAGGGCAGTTCAATATTTTATCATAATGTGTTGCTGGAATCACTACTCAAAATTCTAGGCTGCCCATCCATATGATATGATGTTAGATACCAATTATACTTGGCCCTTTCTTTCATTCAATACATGGGCTGAGAATCGGGAGGTTCTGCTATATTTTTGTCGATCTGATTTTTTGGCCCGATGTTGCACAAAAATCGGCACCCGATCCGATGTCCGATACAAAAGTCAGTTAATCTCTTACTCTCCATTGCTGCCCGGTGACGGTTCTCCCTGCAAATGGTGAAACCATGCAATGAGGGAATAATCAAGGAGTGGGTTATATGGGTAGTTCAAAGGTAAGGGGTCAACGATCTCTAGAATCATTTGAACTCATTGTCAAAATCTCAAATAACTTGGTACTGTTGCTCACTGAAAAACGGAGGGGACATTGATCACGCTTACAATGACTATTGAGATGGTTCTCTCTTCAAACTAGAAGCTTAAGTTAAGATAGGTGGTCATGTACCTAAAACACATGTGGTTTGCAGATATTTCTCCTTAAAATCAGATTCTGTCATTTGTAGAGAAAATTTTTAACTATTGTCAAATTATTTCTGTCTGGTATTATAAATTACCAAAAAATCATGACAGCATAAGGAATTTCAGTCCAAATTTATTACAGTAGTAATACTACAATCAATTGATTTGTGTTACAGTATCAAATAATTGTTTCTCTTAAAATTTCTCAGTGTAAAAGGTCAATTTGTTTTGTACGTTCTCACTACTTGAACTTTATAGCAGGATATAGTACATGATACAATGTTTGAATGTTCATTATTAAAGGGCTATTAATTTTTATTGTGAAATTTTGATAAAATTGCCAAATCTGCCTAAGAGAAAGGAAGAAAAAGGAGAAACGAAGAGAGGATGTATGGGAGCAGCAATTTATGTGAAAGGAGTTATAACAAATATCTTGTTTTTAATGACCCAGTTGAAATACTTTCATTTCATAGGAGGGCGTCGAGTGCCCAAATTGTGTAACACGTATTTCAATACGATAAATCGCAATCTCATCATAGTGCGCAGTTCACTCTCCATAGAAAACGTTTTACACATTTGGCACTCGCCAGTGGTGCTAGTGCTTGTTGAACAGTTCACTGAAATCTCTATAATTAAAATTGACATGTAAATATAACAGTGTGTCGGATATAAAGACATGTGATCAAGTATGTGTTAGAAAATAGATAACAATATGTTTAAGTTCATCAACACATCTAATGCCCCCTCCATCATTGAAAAGTTAGATATAAAAAGTATAAATATGTGTTCTGTTCTATTAAAGCCATAGTGAGTTTCTGCCATTCTTTGCTTTCTATTGCGGCAAATTAAAAAAAAATAAGCCATGGTCGTTTTTTAGAATATCGCAATTAACCCAGCACCAGGCATGTTTGAAAATCTTATTTATTATTACAAAAGTAGAAATGGATTTAAATAATATCTAAAGGGACATGGGTGATTCGGTTTTCCCACCAGCTGGATTTGTTGCAAATTTTACAAAATTCATTTGGGCAATATTTTTTTAATTATATTTACACAGATCTCAATGGAGATAGGGTAATCGTATACAAATACTACATGGGTAGAGGGGAAATAGGGCACACCATTTTTCCCGAGGTACTAAGCTCCAGGACCTCGGGTGAGGGGTGATCGGCCATCGCCAATACCCAAGGGACATAATGTGCCTAATCCGGATATAAACCTGTATAGTCGGGTCATTTGAGCAATCGTGACCCTGGATAGCCGAGCATAATTTCTCAGTGGATTTTCTTCTATGGAAGGTAATGAAACATTTAGTGGGATGCCCCTTGTTCTTTAAAGTGTGGGCGGAATCCAGGAGGGGGGAAAATTCATAGTACAGAGGTCAAAAATGAAAAATGAAGTGTGATTTAAAAAATTTAAAAAAAGTGGACAATTTTTAAGACATACTTTTTTTACAAAGTGTGGCGGAATCCAGGAGGGGGGAGAATTCATAATACAGAGGTCAAAAATGAAAAATGATTGTCCATACTTTTAAGTATGGACCATTTTTTGAGACATAACTTTTTTTTGGCTTATCTTTGAAGTTGGAGGTGATTAAATCAGCCTCCAAATTAAACATTTGTGTGTAATGTGTGTAAATCCATGGTTTGCAGATTTGCAGATTCTATCAAGACATAATTGAAATGGTCCATGGTATGATCAGGAATAGCTTCATCCCTGGACACCCACATTTTTCAGAAATGGTCCTAATATTGGTTTATCTAAAGAAAGGGATATTTTCTCATTTACCCCTTTGAAATCTTAGAGCTAAACAAGGTTTGGTTTTGAATTGAATGTACGAGTGGAAAAATTTCCATTTTGGTCGACCGTATTAGTAACTCAAGTTGGCCAACACTAATGAATCAATGCGAAATTCACGTTTTTTAAACAAATCCAGTTTATTTGGGACATGGTGTCTATTAAATTCTTTTTGTCCAAGTTTAGATGCACTTTGTTTTTGTCTCGCCTGAACTTTGTTGGGCAGAGACTAGTTACAACTTTTCGGTCTGTCCGTTCCCGTCCGTATGTGTGTCTGTCTGTCTGCTTGTCGTTTCCCCGCCGTCCGTGTCAAGTTGCTTGTGTACGATTTATCTGGAGTTCCGTAAGGGTACGCTGCATGTAAACATGGTGGACAAGTAAGCGGGGCCATGAGTTCTCGACCTGATTAGATTTTGGGCGTTTAAATATGTTAAGTATCTTAATTTTTGCATAATTTACCCAAAAATTTTCCTGCAAGGCTTGTGTACAAGTTTTAGGTTTTGGGAGTTCCATAAGGCGTTTTTTATAATGATGTAACTGGTGAGGGAGCAGGATGGAGAGTTCTCGAACTCTGATAGATTTCGGGGCGTATTTCGGGCAAATTTACGTATGCAAATGAGCTAATTAATATGCAAAAATCAGCGTAATTGCTATAATTGAACCGTCACATCAGATACTGGAAAATCCTTCACTGAATGTAAAGACATCATGGTGCGATCTTTTTTGCAATTTCAAAGTGGTGATATATGCGGTTCTTAGGTATGCCAAAGAGCTAATTATATGCGTTTAATTCTGTATCTCTGAACGTACATCGGATGGGCAAAATTCCTTCACAACATGAAGAATACTATGCCATGCATCTTTTGTGTGAATCATAATTTTCCGGTTCGTGTTTTCCATGTTTTTGCGCGCCGGCCATCCACTACGAATAAAAATATTGGAATGCCCATCCAATAGGACTCGTATAGATAGGAAAAAACAACAAAATCTATCTTATTTAATATTTATTTAGTTGGTGTTTAATCACATCGAAAATATTTTTTTATTTCATTAATATTAGTTAAAAGAGACAAACTATTCCCCCCGCTGTCAAAAATGATCACCAAACCCTACTAGTGAGTGCAACTGCATAACCTTATACATAGCGCGCGTAAACAATATATATCGTCTCGATATCGATGATATTGCGTGTTTGCTTACTAAAAACCACCACACAAAACCCCCCCCCCCCCCCCCCCACAACCCCCCCCCCCCCCCCCCCCCCCGCCCAACTGAATAGAATTTACTATAAAGATGCAAACACAGGGAGTTGCTACTCCTAAACAGCTCTTGGTTATGCTCTTGTTGAGTACTTCTCATGATTAATAATTCCACAATGGAAAATGTTGTGGACCCCTAGGTGGTTCAAAGGAAAGAGTAGGAAGTAAAAATAGTTTGAGAAATTGGAGTTGCTGCTTGTACAACTTTTTGGGGGACACCTGCCTCGTACAGTTGCACTCTGGTATGCTGCTTTTTGTATTACAGTAAGCGCGAAAGCAGGCGGGGCTTGTGGTTCGCGACCGCCTTGTTGTTTTTGTTTTTGTATTTTTTTCTTTTAAACGTATGAAGAAATAATTTCACGTGTTAAAAATCAGGTATTCCCATATTATGAGTAAATGTTTAGTATCCTTATACTTTGATATTTGAGGAAATTGATCATATTCATTTGTTCACTCCATACTTGTCCTGGTGCAGGTCGTATGAAATCACCAGGAAAGACAGGCTTTACAAGAACTTTCAAGAATGAAACATTCAAGGTAAGTTGAGAGGCAGATAAGAGTGTGATGTGACTTGACGCCCAATTCTTGAATGCTGCGTTTTTATTGCATGAATCTCTCGAACTCTATCGTGATCATTAAAGGGCCATGGTCCGATCACTAATAGCCTCGCCCCCAGAACCCCACATTTTGCCAGAAGTGGTTAAAATTTTGGTATCGAAGAAAGCTACTATTTTTCTCATTTACCCTGTGAAATCTTAGGGTTAAAGGATGTTTGGTTTGGAAGTTAAAGGGGCATTGCATGATCCACAACCTTGTCCCCCAACTTTCCTAAAAAATTGAGATTTTTATATCATCTGAACCGTTAGCCTTAGTAATCCATGTGTACCTAATCTTACATGCAAAATCGGTCGTCTCTGTAAGAAATTCACAATTGTGTATTTTACGGACAGAAATTAAAGTAAGTGGCCTATGGGACTGTGGGAAACAAGCAATTGCTCATAACACAAAACTTCAAGATCGGAATCAACTCAAATTTTGTGAATAAGCTTTTCTCAAGGACATCTAGTGAAGAATGAATAAAAAAGAAAGTGATGCTGGAATCTTAAAATGCACCTTTAAGAGCAAAAATGTGCCCCATTTTGGTCGACCAATATTAAATTCACACAGAATTCTGTGGGCTTATACAAACTTGTTTTTAGCACTCAATGAAAACAGGTTGAAATAGGGCCATTCTTCGGAAGTCACACACGTGACCAAACTTTAGTTGCTCCCCATGACAAAACAACCAATCGACATAAAGTGGAAACATTATTTTTGGTTAGGTTTGGAAAAACCTAACCAAAAATATTGTTTCCACTTTCGCTAGATTGGTTGTTTTGTCATGGTGGGCAAATAAAGTTCGGTCACGTGTGTGACTTCATGAAGAATGGCCCAATATCAGCATAAAACTTTTTGGGAAGGCCCTTCTATCAAGATAAAAAAAAATTATATACTTAAATTGGGCCATCCCCCTTTAATGTGATTTTCCCACCAGCACAAGATACATTGGCAATATAGAAAACCTAGAATAAATGATCGATTATCATTAATAGCGTTCAGGTGGGTCTTATCATTATGCGCACTGATTAATTTACAACAAATTGAACAACAGGGATACAGAAGTCTTGACAACAACACACAATACTTATTCAGTCAGATCTATCATGAGAGCAAGCAACAACATATTTCTTAATATTGCATAGAATAGCAATGGCGGATCCAGGATTTGAAAAATGTCAAAATTACCGGGGGGCTGAAAGGCTGTAACTAGTCCAAAATAGCTCAAAATGGGCTGATTTTGCAAGAATTACTGGGAGGCGCGCGCCCCCTCCCTGGATCCGCGCCTGAATAGGGTATTTAGGACAATTGCTCAATGTGGAATTATACATGTTTATCATTATGTAAGTGTTAGTGTTAAAACTGGGACAGGACTAAATGAAAGTAGATACTTGGGGAAATTGGAAGAGTAACTGAACCTGTAGGATGTGATACACAGCCAAAATTTCTCCAGCCCAAAAATGAAAAATCACTTTCTGAAGAACTTTTTCCATAAAATTTGGCTCATAATAGAACAACATAAATACATTTACATTGCTGAAATAAAAATATAAAGAAGTTACTCAAGTACAATTTATGCATGGCACATGTTATTCTAAGCTTTTTTTTCCAAACTGTTGCCAAAAGATTATTTATTGTATTTGAAATTCGTTTTTCCTCTGTAACCCATCCTATCCTGTTAGGTGTATCCCCAGAGGGTGTATTGAGTCAATCCCACCATGCACCAGTTTGGGGAAATTTCTCCTCAATAGGGTCATGTGATCCCAGCAAAATCCTATTCTTAACACATTAAAACCCTGATTTTTACACTCATTTTTGCCCCCAAAGTATTAGTACTTAGGGAATTTTTAGCATTTTCATGAAATGTTTTGTGGTCCTCTAGTTTCTTGTACACTTTTTATCCCTAAGTACTGACATGAGTTTTGTACAGTACAGTATAGGCAAAATTGCAATGCATTATGGGATTGGTTCAAAACACACTCTCATGTATCCCATATATTTTTTCTCCAACTTGTTTTCTTTACACTTTTCCTTTGTAATTTAATAGTGCATTAAGAGAAAATAAAGAGAGTCAAGAACGGGAATTTGTGATGTGTTCACATGTTACGTGATACTGTCGAAGAGCCCGAATTTGCCAAGCGTGAACTATTCAGACAATATCAGATGCATGTTTAGCAAATGAACTGTCAAATAATGGAATTCAAATTGAAAAGGGTGAACTGTACAAGCTAGAGTGTCAGAAGTCAGTGTACTAGAGGAGAAGTGATAGGTTATTTGTAAGTCGTAGATATTTAGTGGACTAGAAAAAAATGTGAACGTATTATGCAGTTGACATTTTCCTCGCACTGATAATATTTGGATTCATAATCAACTTACATTTAGCATACTCTCTATGGGGAAACTTCTTTTTAGCTCAGCATACAGAGTATGCAAAGCTATTGTGATGGCATTGTGTTGACCGTCTGTGCTAACTGAGGTATACTTGTGTGACTCCATTTCCTATGTATTGCTTTATTCCATCATGACTTGTGTGTCTAATTTTGCTATTTGTGTCTAATTTTAACAAACGAAAAGTCACACAAATATACCTGTGTTAACTTAATCTGTCTGTCTGTTCACTCTTGCCAAAATATGTCTTGTTGCCAAACGCTTGGGCCGATTGCAGTAAAAATCGGTCAGAAGAACCACTGACCCAAGGCCCATATGAGGTGTTCACACAATAAAGGGGCATAAATCAATTGCTATTATCACTAGATGTGGTCAGAAGAACTGCTGACCCAAGGCCCATATTAATGACCTGCTGAGCTACAGCACCATTGGTGTTCTTGTTTAGTGCTTACTCCACAGCTTTTGGAAAAGTCTCTTTTATTATGACAACCCTTCCCCCCCCCCCCAAAAAAAAAAAAAAAAAAAAAAAAAAAAAAAAAAAAAAAACTATCAACAGCAACACAGTTTTGACACCTGTAAGTATAAATTTCATCTTAAGCAAATATGATTTTCTCCAAAATGTAGTCTTGTAGAGATCTCTATGGAGACGGGCAATAGAGGGTGCTGTAACATGGAAATCGTGAGCTTTGTAGGCTTAAATGCCAAGCATTGGTTTACCGATGGGGGGTGGGGGGAAGAGTCCATCTGGCTCAAAAAAGTGGAATTATATGGACCAAAATATGTATTTTCATCCCTCTTCTTCGGGAAAATTTTGACCAATTTCAGCCTAAATTTGGGCAAAATTAATTTAATTTGAGCATTTTTTGCATGCTACACATGCATTTCGACAAGTTCAGACATTTAATTGGAGCAAATCACCGAGATGACTTTTGCCCCCTCTGGCGGGACGACTTTGAAATTTTCCCCCCATGGATCGAGTGCCTGGGTACGCCACTGATGTCAAAATTCTCACCATGGGGATGGGGTTTTCTGATTTTTATGAGAATAATTCTTGGTTGCTCTACTTATATCAGTTGTTTTCCCCTTCACCACAATTTTTGTTTAAAATGTGTATTTTAGCTCAATTTTCAAATACATTTAAAACTATAGAAACAAATTAACCATGGTCAGAAAAAAAACACTGTTTCCCTTGGAAACCATTATTTTTAGCCCCTCAATGTGTAAAAAGATTAACACTTTTCACGTGATTATGATTTGGTCACACATGTATGGTTCGTGAGTAGCCTCCTTGGGTACTGAACCCTCTTAAAAACAGGTCAACTGTATTAAATATGTAGCCACCTGAATTGAGTGGGTGTTGGGACTAGAATTACCTATTAATAAAATTACAAGTTAATGAATGGTTGCGGGTTAAAGTGAGTTTGGTAAAAATCAAAACTGAATGGGTAAATAACCCATGGCTTCCAGAGGGAGAAAATAGTTCTTGTCTTTGATTTGTCTTTGATTTTCAAAAATTCACTGGAATTAAGCTATATTGGGGATGGCCTTTTGTATAAAACACAGAAAATTATGTTGTGGGGCTGCACCTTTAATGTGCACCGCAGTCTCGTATATGCACAAATTGAGACATTCAAAGAAACTGGTAGTCATTCATCAATTTGGTCAGTCATAAGAGATGTTACATTTTCAACATCAATCCATCTCCCTTCTCTATTGTCACATCCAACTCAGCCAGGTCCTCTTAGTGATATTTGATGGAGCTAAATAAAGACTGGGTAAATATCCTGCATGTTCTAAATTCATCTTGAGGTTTATAAAATGAGTCGGCTCATTCAGTCCTCTCGAATAAACACAAATGCATGTCCCAGATTACTGTCAGTGAACTGCCTTGCCACTTTCGTAGTGCCAGCTCGCTCTCGTCGACGAAGTCTCGGATGATTGATCGTATGCCGCTTGGAAGAGATATTACGAGCAATAAAATACCAGTAGTTTATGTTGTCATTAACATAGGTGAAATATATGGAGGAAATAAATATGGACGTGTATTGAGGAAGTGTGTGTTGTGAAAAGAAAAAGAGCTCATCAATCATATTTTGATGTATGATTACACAACAGTTAGTGAGACCCAATATTACTTAATTTAGGGTTGAATGCTATTGTCGTAACTTATTCATAGCAATAAAAATATGATAGTTGTGAAGAATACACGGTAGTTTAACTCTGTGGTTATATCCAATAAACATTTGTGATTTTTTCTTGTATGTGGACTTGATTATAATTTGATTATTTGAACTATAATAGTCCACTAATTATCCTACATAGTCCAAGGAAGTCTCTAGAAGAAGCTTATTTCAATTTGGACCATTATAGCCCCATATCGATAGAAACAGCCAGGGGTCAATGCTCTATTTCTTTTTATAAATAAGTGATTTCATGGCTTTTTCACCCTAAATTTAACTACTTAGTTCTCCAGGTAGGCAAGTATGAATACCTTTCTGATGCTATTCGCTAGGAAAGTAAGGGACACCTTTTTGCAGTACCGCCGAGAGGGGGGTCAAAGGGGGTAATTGACCCCGGGCCCGGGGTCCTAGGGGGCCCGGGGTCCTAGGGGCCCATAAAAAATAAAAGTTCAGCCCTTGCGATTGTGACAAAAGTCAGGGAGAAAAAGTGATAGATGGGATGGAGAGAGAGAGAGAAAGAGAGGGAGAGTGAGAGAGAGAGAGAAAGAGAGAGCATTGGCGGATACAGGGGGCCGTTTCCCCCTCCTGCGACAATGATACCTACTTACGTTGAGAAAATACTCTGTAACTCATGAAATAACCATTACGCGCGGTTAATAAATTTAGTGCAGGGCCTCTCTTGGTTTGAGAAATTACACAAAAACAATTAAGATTTTGTTTTATAAAACGGTTGGTCATGAATTATAAAGTGGACTACATACCAATTCACATTGTTTCTATCAAATATACATGAGAAAATGTGTTTTGGAAAGTGAACATTGCAAGGGTTCCGCGCTTCGTGCCTGCACCCACCCTGGGCCACTTTATATATGAACTCTCCATGCACACTTTTTATATTATTGTTTGAAACAAAACTAAAACCGTCAGCTATATTTTACTTTTTAAAAACCGTTTATCATACCTCTATCATTAAAAAGTGAAAAGTTTCATGAGAAAATGTTTTGGAAAGTGAACATTGCAAGGCTTCCTCCCGCTTCGCACGGGATGGGGACCACCCCCTCCCGCACCCACCCCCTGGGCCATCTCCAAAAACAAAATATGAATAATTCAAACAAAAAACACATTAAGTTGCATCGATCAAATACATTATACAGCTCCCACACTCCCGCGCCGCGTCATGACCGCTTCGTAGCCACTGCAACTTCAAATTCTCCCCTATGCGGTTCTTGAAAACAAAGTTGGTAAAAGGAGGCCCGTAACTCCAATATTCCCCCCCGGGCCCGCAATTTCTCTCGGCGGCCCTGCCTTTTCGGACCTAACACCTTTAGATAATATAGCTCCTCTACCAACCCTGGCTTGATAGCTCAGTTGGCAAGAGCGCCGTGCTAGTAATATGGAGGTTACCGGTTCGAATCCGGCCAAGCACACATGGGTTTTAACACTTGTGTGCGCTGGCCTTCTCCAATTTCATGGCTTGTTTGCCAAATTCAAAATGAACTCTGGGGGGGGGAGTGGTATGTAATCTATAGACCTTTATTAATTACTCATAAATACAGAACTGTTAACCCAATTAAATCTCGACAAGTTATGTCACACCGAGATTTGAACACCAGAGGCAAGCAACTTAAAAAGATAATGTGAGAGGATAAAAAGAATGTGGACATTTATTCTATTAGCTTATAAATCAGAGTATTACAAATGCTGTGAAAGTGAGAAATCGAGCTGTGGTTATGTGGGAGTATATAAAATTATGCAGGATAAATAAAAATAAAACAGTAAATTGTGGATAAAGGTTATCTGAATTTTTATCTGCTATAACAGTGGTAATATATTTGCCTTAGCTGGGGACAAAAATGAGATATTGATGTCTGAGTATAGTAATAACAAAATCATGTATGCACAGTATTCAACAGGAAATATTTGATGAAGAATAACCAAATACAGTAATCCTGTATGAGCGATGGGCTCTATTTTACCATTAGGAAATTAATTGTAGCCCTCGGGCTATGTCAGATTGAAGTAGTGGATATTTTGATAATTGTAGAAAGTTCTGAAAATGAATTCTAATTTTCTTTTATCGCCTTGTTGACATATGATTGTGTTTTGGGGTTAACTTTTACTTGAAGATCATTTGTCAATGTAAATAGATGTTTTCAAAGTTTGGTAACTGACAACAAGGCTTCACCTACAGTTACCAATTCCCTACTGAATGCCGGTTACCTACACAAGTTTAGATATATTATTTCGGTTATTGTTTTTGAAATAAAGAAATGTATATTGGTGCAAAAACAAAAAAAAAAAAAAAAACCACGAAGCCAAATGAAATCTAAATATTTTGGATAATTTCAAGTTCCCTAATTTCCCCCTCCCCTGCTCTTCAATTTTGGACAGAGGGCCAGAAAATTTTGTGGAAGAAGAATACTACTGGTTCCACAACAAAAGCTTAATAATACGTAAGATACATTAGAACCAAAAAGATATGCTAGTTTACTTGCTGGGGCATTGAAAATGAATAATATTTTTTTTATCAAAATGGAAGTTCCATTCATCGTTTGTCCATGATGATTGTCAAAACAAAGCATTTTACTTTGAGTATATCAACATGCCTAATAGGTTTTTGTAGGCCATTTTTTTAATCAACGCACATCTGCAGTGATTAATTCCAATAAAAAAACAACTACTTACTTTCACCAGATTAACTTCAATACAAAAACGAGTAAGACTCCTTACTTCGGATGTAAAGAATTTACCACAGTATCCCAACTGAAAGAGTAAAGCCCATTGACGTCCACCTGTCCCCAATCCCCGTTCAGCTGGCTATATAGCAAAATATTGTCATTCCTATGTCCGCCTTGAAGGTCTCAATGCTTTTACGCGTGAAATTCCAAGTGATTTGTAAGCATGTGGCACTGAGGACTCTATATGATTGGCTCTACTCGAGCATTAAATGGGTGAATAGCGATTTGCGTTTGGACATTTTAGTAGGTCCCGCTTTTAAAAACTTAGAATAGAATACAGTGACATTTTGTGAGACACTAATATAATCCCGCTAAAATTCTAACATTACATCACACAACCCTGCTTTATTTTGTTGGCAACCAATGGCCTCTCCATCAACCAAGCGATAACATAAGCAAGGCTATCCATGATGATCTCCTTTAAATAATGTAAATAAGGATACAGCAAGACAATCTTGATATTAAAATCATATGACAGCGGTGATCACCAGGTGTCTACTTATCAGTAATGCCAAGCACTCACAGCTACCTCATTATTAAAGGGAAACATTCCTGGATTATTGTTGCCGGATCATGTTAGAAAATTTGTCGGCCTGTTACTGCCCACACTTACACCACCACGCCGCATACTTGTCTTGCATTATTGTAAAAACAAGGTCTTGGGACCAATAAAGGTTGATATGTTTTGTGAGCTGGACAAGATGATTAAAGTCTGGATAGAGTGTGCGCTTCCTCTTTTTGCCTTTTCTGCTCTTTTGAAACTTTCAAATAAGAACAACAAACCTTAAAGAATAATAACTATATGCCTTATTACCCCAGAGTGATACATAATTGTTCAATTGGGAATATTGTAGATACAATCTTACAATATTCGAAGCCAAGTCATATTACAGGTGACAACTCAGGGGATGAGGCTGAACATTTAAGCCGAAGTAGTTTGAACAGTATGAGCCAGAATATTGGCAATTTGTGGTGGGCAGTTCTAACAGCTGCACAAATTCTGTTACTGGTAAGCTATGAAGTGTGGCTAATTAACCAGAAAAGCAAATGAAACTTATGGCAAGAAAAGGGGGAAAAGGTAAAATGTTTTTTTTAATTTGAAAAAGAAATTGTCCATTTTCTAAAAAAATAAGATTATTACAAGGTGTGCAACTTCATGAGGAATTTGAGGCATCCATAATCATAGCGAATTCATTATAGATTAGACACTCATTGATTCTTCCTTGTATTTGGCTACAACAATGTCTTAAAGGGAAGCAAATGTGATTTTGCTTTATTCAATATATAAACATAAGCCAAATTTTGTATTTGCTCCAATACGAAATTAGAAATTTCACAATATTTGTATCCAAAGAAGTTACTATCAATTAATTCTTTTCAGGTGGGGATATTTTTATGGAAATCTTTATCTAGGCTATGTCAATCCAATTCTGAATGTAGCCCTCCTTATGTTTCTTTCCAAGCATCCCTATCTTCTGCTAGTCTCGCTCATGTTGTACCAATTAAAGTATGCTGTAATATCATCTCTCCACCTCATCTTTTGCCTCCCTCTCTTCCTTTTTCCCATCCTTGGCTGCATCCACATTCTTGTTGGAAAGCTTTACATCAGTACAAAAAACTAAACAGGCTTGCAATTTTGTTAGTGTCACCTGATATGTTTAAATCTCTCGCATTGCACCTTCAGTCCAATAGTTTGAAAAAGCAGGTCAAAAGGGTGAATAGGAAGCTCCGTGCACTCATATTTCAGTCATTTTAGAAGGAATTTGTTTTTTTCCATCTAAAAATACACATAAGAAAGAGGGAAATTGTTTGTCTTGGTGGGTAATGTGACTTGAGTAATTGCTTTTGATAACAACAGCTACTACTGTTTACTGTCTCTAGAGGAAACCAAAATGAATGGAGAAAAATATTAATATACAGTGGTGCAGTGTGGTACCAGGGTTGCTGTTGGCAAAATACAACTATAGACTATCAACCTAAAACCAAAACATAATTTTAATTGTTTAACTAGTGTTGGCAATAGCTGTAGGTATGTGTTTTTTTGAGACAAAGGACAGAAGCCAAATAAAAAGGAAACCACCATACGGTGACTCTAATTGTTTTTGTCTGTGGCTACCAACAATGACAGTTCAGACAGACGGGCTATTTTGGCCTTCTCTTCAGAAAATACAGGAATATTTGGAGAATTGTAAAAGGAGCCAATTTAGTAATACTTTGGAATCTTCATCCTTTATGAAGACCTGTCTGAGAATGTAAATTGAATTTAGTAGAAAATTTTAAAAGTTGTGGCACATTTTATTTGTTATGAAGAAAATCAGATAATCCATAATGTGCATGAGACTGATTTTAAGCGATATAATTCTTTTACTAATCGAGCTATTGCAGTTTGGTGTTGGAGTCTGACATAAGTAGTTAAAATGATTTCAAATTGGCAAATATATAAAATAATTAACTCAATGCATGAAAATTGGATTAGACCCTATGCGGCAAACAAAAATTGCATAATGACCCAAAATAGATTCCAACACCATGTTTTGCTCACTTTGTTTCCATTATCATTAAAAATGTATTTTCCTTCTGCACAAACGATCTAAAGGATCAGAAATCTATGTAAGGAAGTTTTTTTTTTTTTGTATTATTTGTTTTATTTATTTCTTTTATTTTTTTATTTTGTTGAAAAATCTGGAAAAGGTTCCCTTTTTCCCCCTGCATGTTTTTTTTGTTTGTTTTTGCATAGCCTTTTATTTTGTGGACTGAGGAATTGTCTTTTCTTCACATCATTTTTAAAATATTCTGCTTTCATTGGGTCTTTGGTGTATGATTTACTAATACAACTATATCAGACAAAAATTAACAATCACTAGATCTCTATTCCAAGTGTGAAAGACCTTATGAATCAGTTGTTTTTGTTTTGGTTATAGATTATGCATTATGTTGCCCAGTCAAATAATGATTAGTGGCAGTTTGTCCTTTGTTTTTTAATGTATTATTTTTTAAGAGGATGATTAATTGAAAGACGTTACAATACAGACTTAATGTTTTTATTATTTACGAGGTATCAATAGGCACAGTTGTTATTTTTGCACAGAATTTTTTTTCTAGAAATAAAAAATTTAGGTTTGATAGTCTTTTGTATAATCAAACTGGATGGTTACCGAAAGGCATAAAAAAAAAGGGAGGGAGAAGGGGAAATCGGGGGAGCTCCAGATTTTTTTGTTTACAAACAAAAGACTGAAAACTACTCTAAGTATCCGTTACACCATCTAAGTACATCTTGATCATTACTGGCTAATCAGATATGCTGGTCACCTTCAAAGCAGTCACCGTAATGCCTTTAATTTCCACCAGACAAGTGTTTGTGTAATTCACCGGCCATTAGTTTATGTACCCTTCACCATGATTCAAAAGGCGCTCTTACTCTGATCCTGTAAATATTATGAAACTCTTGCAGAGGAGTTGTTAGAACTCTCTTTCTGGCCCCATTTGTGGATCAACCTTTATTTGGTTCAAGTAAGATCCCGGATGTGATTCTCCTTTTGCTTGGCCAATGAAGCTTGTGTTCATTCCCGTATCTATATGCTTTTTATCTATTTTGTGAATCCTGGGTATATAACACTTAAATTCAGGAGGAAAATTGCCAGCCATTGACCCTGCTGAAGGTTGTACAGTTTTTAATTACCTGAGCATTTTTCCCAAGATCAATGTTTTTTAAAGGGTACTACCTGATCCTTAGCCACAATTCCAGCTCATCTCACTCGCCCATCAACTTAGATTTGATATCATTTATGTCAAACCAAAACATAGTACTGAAGAATTGACATTACGACAAAATAGAAATGGCATATTTGTGTTTTTCTTGAAATTTTATTTCCTCTTTACATCCACATACTGATTTTCCAAAAATTGCTGCAGGTTTTGAAACAAATGAACACAACAACGGGGTGCCTAGACAGGCTTCTTAAACACACTTCATTCACCCACTCGTTCACATATAAGCGTGATAAGATTCAAAACAGTTAGCTTCTGTGTGGGAGGACACCTGTCCTTGTAACATCATACAGCCCTCTTACGTCTGACTACTAAGTACTTCCTTTGACAAATAATTCATCATCCATTTGATACATCTTTCCTCCCATCACTTGCACCTCAATGAACAGATTCAACTTGATAATCTACTCTGACAAATCTACACTGGCCTTGAGTTTTAATCAACAGCGAATAATGTCTTTCCAATTGAATTTTTGAATGGAGCGTATTTCTGTACTAGCTCAATTTAATGTACCTGGTTTGTGATACAGACACACACAAACCTTGTATTGAACAATGTTTGGATTGATAAGTCCTTGGGCTGAAAATGACTGCTGTTTTTTAGCTAGACCGAAATCATTTTGCTCATAATGAGCAAATATGCTGTCTCGTTAGTCTATGGTATTTGATTTTTTAATGAAGAGTACTAATATTTGTAACAGACAGTGCTTACCAGCAAAATCAAAGTTATAATTAAGGGTTTACTGTCCATTTTGAGCAATCTGTCATAGTTTGCAAGAAAGGAACAGATACTAAATTTTAAAAGTACAAGAACCGGGTAAGATATTTGCAGTGAAAAACTGGGGTTACAGCTTTAAGTGTTAAATGAAAATATTGATGTTTGCTTTGTAAGAAATTGATTGCGATTGATCAAGTCAAATAGATCATTTGGCAGACTTTATTTAGCCCGTAATATGATCCTGCAAATGACAAAAAAATAATACAGAAATATAGAAAAAAGCACGCTCTTAGGCTAATGAAATGAAAGTTGTTAGTTTCCCCGCGCCTGAAAAAAAAAAAACCGCGTCCATTTTTCTTACGCTAGAAATTTTTCATTATTTTACAAATTTCATTATTGTTGGTTATACTCTTCATCCACAACATTTGACGCAAGAACATTTCCAAGCAATCAGCACGTCTTTGGCCAAGTTTTTGGATCACATTTACCAATGAAACCGAGTAAAAATGATAGTTCCACCGTCACTTTTCTCCAGACTTTAATCAAAGTCGCATTTTTGAGCCTATTCAATTACCCAAGTGGGCAAATTATACCGCAACAAGGTATTAAATGCAATATAGATATCGCACATAGTATCCATGTTTTTCATTGAAAGGGTTTTTCTAGTTCTTGTTATTGCATGTGCAGACCTCCAACTAGTACGGTTTTCCGTATTTCGTACGGAAAACGATGCGAAACACGGACGTACGTGTTTCCGGTAAAAAAATACGGAGAATGGGTCGCGTTACTAAAAATAAAATAAAGTGTATAAAAAGCAGAAAATAATTAAATACAGAAAAGTACAGCCTCAGGAAAGAAGTCAATTATCTTTTCAAAGTGAATAGAAACATAGATTTGAAATATTTCAATTTATAAAATCTGTTAAATGGTTTCCACATGTTTTCTTGCCGCTTCGGATAATTCACGCCACATTATATTTTGATTAACCATTCACTGCTGTATTGCAATGTCTTCTGAAGGTATTTTAAACAATTAACTTAAGAGACACTGGACATTTGTAAAAATAGTGCGCCCTCAAGATTTTTTCAAATCGTATTTTTGCATGGTTGTAAGGCTTTTTTATATACAAAATTTTAAGCCTCCCACCCGAATGATTAAGACCAAACAGCTTTCTTATGGTAAACAGAACGATTTATATTTAGCGTCGCCGGCGCGTAATTCAGCAGACACGAAATTGCGTTTAACACAAGAACACGGATTTTTCCCACGCACTGCACACTGTTTGATCGGTCCTAATCACCTTTGTGGTTTGTGTATCAGTGAGTAAGAGTCAAAAATTTCATGAAACACACATTTGTTGATTAAGTTATGAAAACTTGAAAGGTGGCCTACAAATTACCTGGATGGTCTTTATCCTCATATCCATTCCCTATTTTTGCGGGTATGTTATTTTTATGTGTAAAATATATCTCTGTTCTTCCAGGCCTAGACTATCCATTTGCGAGCAAATTGAAGAAATTTCATATTTTGTGAAAATGTGCCATGCCGCTTAATGTGCAAAGGATAGACCTACAATGAATTGTTATAGTGGTTTTTGTGTTAAGATTTCAGCTTTTAATACTTTTCGTGCATTTAAAAAAAAATCTAATATGGACTTAGTGCCCACTGACAGTTCCTTAAATGGGGCTGTCAGGCGGCGAGCTTTGTCCATTTTTCTGGAAAAGCTGTATTTTAAAGATTCTCTATCTCATGATGCAGTTCAATGTGCATACTATCTTTAATTTTCAACGTTATGAGCTTTAATTTAGCCCTTTCAGTTCTTTTGTAATGTGCTAATGTAGCTAACAATATTCTCCATATGGACTGTGTTCATATTGACAGTTCCTTATATGGGGGACTTTCATATGGCAGAACTCCATCCATTTTTTTTTCAATCAGGAAAGAGTAATTTAAGAGCTCTCTCATGATGGCAGATCCATGTGGATGGCTCAGTTATCAGTTATGATCCTTTAAAATTTAGACCTTTTCTTCTTTTGATTGAATATTTTTAAAAAAAAATCTTCATATGGACTTAGTTTCTATAGACAGTTCCTTAAATGGGCTGTCGACGGCGCAGCTCTGTCCATTTTTCGGAAAAGCTGTATTTTCAAGAGCTCTACTTCATGATGCAGTTCATATGTACCTAGGTAGCTTAGTTTTCAAGTACTATCCCTAACGATTAACTTTTAATTTAAACGTCAGGTCTTTCTTTAAAAAAACATCTTGTGCCAAATGGCTTCATTGCACTGATACTGCTATATAGAGGCTGTAGAGCAAACTTTGGCAAAAGTCTTTTGCGTTGCCAGCCCTGTTAACAATTCTTGGAAATTTGAAATGCACAAAATTAGGCATTTGTCACCTTCCGACATCATATAGAGACCAAATTTAAAATCCCGTCAAATTTTTTTCCAAATAAAGGTTTCCAAATTGAATGCATTATCATATGGATTTACTAAATTTAGTTCAGTTTAATATGATGAATTCTTAAACAGCGTGAAATGTAGCAATCATTGGCTGATGCCCGTGTTCAATCGTTTAATTGAACCCAGGTAGTACGCGCTGCGTATTTAAGTTATTTTAGGTTGACGCGCCCGCGTCATATCGCGTTTTTGCTACTTCGCGCGGCGCATGCCAAGGTGCGTCTCTTTCGTATGATGTTGCGTCAACGGGTTTGTTCGTATTGTTTTCACTGTTTGATGGCCGTCCTGTTCTTGTTGTATTAAGCTGCAAAGTATCGCAAAATTGGGTTAACGATGACCTTAATGATAATTGGCGTTTAAGAATGAGAATAAAGGTATGGATATATTGGTAAACCTGCATGAAAGCCCATCATGGCATTCATCTTTTCTTTCGATTGTAAGTGCCTGAATATTTGCGGTTAGGTATTGCAAATGAGCTAATTAAAAGAGGCATTCCTTGAATTCCCTTCTGTGTGTGGGTCCATTTTGGGTTATGGGACTGGTTTGCACTGTACCTTTGAAATTGTACATCGGATACTCAAAATTTCCGTCGCTACTGAACGTATTCATGGCACTTTCATGTGGTTTAGGTATTTCAAATAAGCTAATTAAAAGGGGCGTTTCTTGAAATTTGTCAAAATGCACGTCAATATCTGGAGTTCCATAAGGCTTATTTTTGAACTGGTTGGAGAAGTGGGTTAAGAGATCTTGACCTGATTACAGTTTGGCATACAGTATACAAATTAGGTATGTTAATGATGCTAATTAATATGCATTTTGCTATATCTTTGAACGTAACTTCCGAATAGGGCAAATTCGTCACTACTAAGCAAGTGTTGGTCTCCATCTTTGCAATATATGTATCTCAAGTAGGCTGTGGCTGGGATCAGAAGTGGGCCATATGTCCACGACTAGTGTTGTGGGTCAAATGTCAAATGCAGTCCAAAATAGGTTTAAATCACTGTAAACCTTGTTATTTGTGATAGTATGATGAAACTTGTGGGTGTGGTCAAAATTCGGTGCCAAAAATGTTGAAGGTCATTTAAAGGTCATATGGGGTCTTCACTTGGGTAAATCACTAAATTGTGATAGGATGATGAAAGCTTGGTGGGTGTGGTCAGCATTCAGTGCTGAAAT
>JAMKCH010015165.1:0-60171 GCA_023653785.1 Ophioderma brevispina | reverse complement strand
TTTTTGTCTTACAGTTAAGTGCGAAAGCAGGCGAGACTTGTGGTTCGAGAACCGCCTTGTTTGATATGTTTCCACTTGAGGGAGAATTTGGGAGAAAACATATGTAAAATTGGACCATGATCAGATCACCTACCTTTAATGATTATTTTAAACCTTTTTCACAAATAGTTGTGACTTTGTAGGTGAAAATAAGACCAAATTTGAAAGGTCTCCTTTTTCTTGAATAGAAATGGTAAAAAAATATTTTAGACAAGAGAAAACCAATTTTTACCATGAAAACCATAAAAAGTCCAAATTAGGGAAAATCTGCATTCCCACAAAATTTAACCCATATTTATTTGCATGCTTTTGTTGATACTTCATTGTTTTATGATCATTTGTGTTTCTTTCAACTTATTTCAGGTATGTCAGCCCATACTTGTGCTAAAGCAGAAGTGATCGAACTCTCAACTTTTATCCCTGGTTGCTGATGGAGTGGTTGTTGCATGGATGAAATGCCTAATCGCAGCTGTGACCATGTGGCTCTCATCTTTCTACATATTTAAAGGGACATACAGGGTGTCTCAGAAAGAATTACACCCTAACTATAGGCGACCATAACTTCAAAAATAAGTATCACATTTGAGAAATTTAAAAAGAATTTTAAACCACAATTACTTTTTAACATTTTAATGTAAACATCACTTGATTCGGTTCAGTAGTTTTGAAGAAATAAGCGATTACTATAACAATGTCAATGGACACTTCCATCCAAGTTTGCTCACAATAATGCAGATTTTATGTTAACTACCGCTGATTACTCGTGTTATCTGTTCAAGCTGTCTTCTTTTCATTCCCCAAAGAACCGGCCTTGTTTAAAATTTTGTGAGTTTTGTTTTGTTATAGTAATAAACAATTACCGTGACAATTATAACAAAAAAGCAACAAGAAAAATAAAACATGGTAAATAACAAGAATGATCATCTTTATTAGAAAACAACACCAATAAAATCTGTAGAAAATGTGAAATATGTTAGTTGAACTAGGGGTGGCACTGCATAGAATGAATTGAGAAGTTTAATCAATACTTTAACAGGTGGATAAACTGAACAATAAGATTATTCACAATAGTTTTTATTCAAATTAGACATCTTATTCCAATAACATGGTGGATTCTACATTTAAATAATAAAGGCATGATTTGAGTGCAAATTCAAAATTCACGCGTTTTAATCTATACTCATGTTATATGAAGTACTGCACGAGACAAGATGGTTGGTCAACATTTGTCGCCCATACAAAGGGCGTTTGTGGTTTTCAGATATGCCGAAACTGGTCATAACATTACTCTTGTCAGGCAGGAATGTAGATTCCACCGAAATCCTCTTTGCAAGAAGACAATCAGGAACAATTGTTAAGAAGTACCTTGAAACGAGTACAAGTCAAAATTTGAACAAGAGTCGCTGTGGAAGGAAGAGAACCGCCCGAACATTGCAGCCATCAGACGGAGTCGTCGTCTAAACCCAATACAAATTTGCAGACGTAACAATGTGTCACACATCCACAGATCAAGCTTTAACGGGATTAACCGCCGTAACTTAATTTGTGAAAAAGACTAAAAGTGTCGCTGGACCATTTCTTCAATTTTTTAAGTGAAAAGAAAAGATTTTTATGTATGTGCATATTTTTGTTGAACCTGGTGCCAAAATATCATTTATTATTTATTTGTTTGAAGAAATAATATTAAACAAAAATGAAAGGAAGTATTGATGTAGGTCTTGCCTGTTCTGTCATGAATAACTTTATTGACAAAAACTTGGGAGGAAGGTGTGCCAGTGACAGGGGGTACAGAAGAGGCGGAGGCGGCAGTGACTCCAACCAACCACTCATACATAACACACACACAATAATCAGCCTGAATCCCCCAACTACCACAACGATCCACCAAGATTAAACACATACACCCAAACCACCCTCAATTCCACACAACCAAAACCGTTAAATACCATAAACCAACAACCAAACATACACAATAAAAAAAAAAAAAACAAAATCAAAAAAAAAAAAAAAAAAAAACCACAGAAAAAAACTAAAAAACAAAACCCCCCTTTTTTTTTTTACGAACCGAATCGATTGCTGTTTACATTAAAATTTTGAAAAAAATTGTTTGGGTTTAAGATTCTGTTTTTAATTTATCAAATAGGATACTCCCTTTAGGAAGTTAGGGTCACCAATAGCTAGGGTGTAATTTCTTTCTGAGACCACCCTGTATAAGGACAATTTGTAGGGATATACTTTCTCAACATATACACTTAAATGTTTGTTGTTATCACCTACCGATAAACATTTGTTGGAATTTGTTGAACAAACATTAAATTAAGGTTTGAACTTTGACTTGCCTGCTGTCCATAATCGGCTGCCAGATAAGAATGTTCAGATTTTCCTCATGCACGACAAAAATACTCATCATTTTATTACGTAAAATGACATTTTCAGCTTTCACTACGGGGTGATTTTTATGCATTTGTAAGCTTCTATAAAATTACATAGAAAATAGTTTTCCACCAAATGTAAACCGCCAATGGCGGCCGCTGCGGTATGGACGGATTCTTCCCGGGGGGCCACTTGTATGTCAAGGTGGATACTGATGCGTGAACAAGAAAACGCGTAAAAGGGTCCTCTTTTCTCAACAGGCGCTGTAACGCGCGTAAATTGCTTGGTGTCAAAACACCAAATATGAAAAACGGGTATGTTTTTCTCTCAAAGCCTGAAATTGTGATGTGTGCGAATCAAAATCATAAAAATATTTGTAATTTGGAATAAAGGCAACACTAGCAAGCCAATACTAAGGGTATTTAGTCAGATTTATAAGCACGTTAGTGTAAATAGACCTAACGAGGAATTCCTCTTTAGCCCTATTCACTGCGCGCTCGATTTCAGACCAATGGGTTCCGGGGGGTTTCGATCCCGGTCGTGGCAGGACCGAGAAAAAGAGTCGCTGGTATACCTCGGAGTTAATTAGGTAATTTATGGTTTGTGACGTTAGAGTTCGTGACCCTGACAATTTGGTGCAGCGGGGGGATCGACATGACTGCAGTTAGTTTACGTTACCTTGTATCAAGGAGGCCCGGGCGTTTTAAGGCCCGGGAAGTGCCCTGTGAGGAAGGAGAGTAATGTCACGAGTACAAGTATGTTAGTGTCAATAGACCCAACAAGGAATTCCTCTTAGCTCTATTCATGCGCTGCTGACTTGAGCCCCGAGGGGTCCGGGTTCGAATCCCGGTTTTTTCCTTGGCGGCTGAGAAATAAGTCGTTGGTATACTCGGTGAGTAATTAGATAGTTTACGGTTTGTTGACGTAGAGTTACGTGACAAATTTGGTGGCAGCGGTGTGATCGAAATGCCTTGCAGTTACGTACCTTGTACCAAGGAGGCAGGCGTTTAAGGCCCCGGACGGCTTGTAAGGACCGGGAATAATGTCACGAGGAGTTAATAAGCCGGTAGTGTCAATAGACCTAACGGGGAATTCCTCTTAAGCTCTATTCACTGCGCGCTCGACTGGAGACCGAGGGGTCCCGGGTTCGAATCCGGTCTGGCAGGACGAGAAATAAGTCGCTGGTAGACCTCGGAGAGTTAAACTAGGTACTTTTGGTTTTGTGAAGTTAGAGTTCGTGACAATATTATCAACACTCTACATTGCTCATGTTTACAGTAGCAAAAACTGACAAAAAGACTTGTGGATGGTGAGCAAAAAAACACAAAATGCTTGTTTTAGGGTGTGTTTTCTAGTCGGTGGAAATACTTGGTTAGGGTGCATTTCGGATAAGTCCATGTTCACACATTCATAACCACCTTGAATACAACTGCCCCTCCAGAAGGCACATAGGAGTTACTCTGGTTGTATGTCTGTGGTGTATCTGTGTCTCTGTGGTCAATGTTAACCCTTAATATATTGCATGCCGTGTGTTGTGGAGTTCCGTAAGGGCTCGATGATGTAACTTGGTGGAAAGAAGGGGGCGGGTGGGGGACATGTTGGTGACCTTCGTTACCTCATATGACCTTGGTGACCTTGTGTGACTTTGGCCGGGCACATGTTAACCCTTTATATATGCATGCTTTGCTGTAGAGTTCCGTAAGGGCTACGATGAGAACTTGTGGAAATTAAGGGGTGACATGTTTGTGTCCTTAGGACCTTCAGTGACCTTTGGCTCACTCCCCAAATGCGACGGACAGAGACCCCCAGCGGTCGGGGACCGCGAGATCTTCTTTCCCCAATGGTCCTGTGCAGCTCGGGGGTAGTGTTGAATATATGGGGTTGTACAGTGTACTGTGTAGTTCGTTAGAGCTTCAAAGTCATTCCAATACAGACTGACAATTGGCTGTGCATGGGCTGCTTCCTGACCTCATCTATGACATTTACATATGCACCTAGCTACACGCAACCTGGCCTATACTTAACGGATTGATTCGGTTCAGAGATTTGCAATGAATTTTTTGTTGAGTATTTAAAAAATAGGTCATTAGAAACTAAAGATAGGTACCTAAATGCGTAATTCCAAGGTTCAGATGAACAGATTGTTCGTTTTCATGCAGTACACATTTATGCACAGTATATCAGTGCCATAGGATACCGTGTATTATTATATCAAAGTTCCGGATCCGGAATGTATACAACGTTGTGATTTTTTTCCTGAAAACTTGATTTGATGCCTAGGTTATGTCACACAAGGATTAGTATGGAAAGCATTAACGATCTTGTCTCCCTTCCCCCCAGGGAATGATGGATTTATAGTGAAAAGAAAAAACATAGGCCTATAGTGTCCTAACAAACTTTAATATACTCCCTGCCTAAATAAATCCGATACGATATAAATTACTGTAATTAAAGGGTATTTTCTGAGGTGAATTATAAGAATAAATGCAGGAGCGTTGTTCGCGGAATGTGTTGGTTATTGACCTGTGGTCCGTCGTAATGCAGTGATAATGAGCCAGGATGTGAATAATAGTTCAGAGATTTATCCAGTGGCTGGGCGGCGTTCATTTGAAAAGCAGTTTGTGACGTTGTGGCCATTTCAAACATCGTTCGGATTTTTAGCGGGGAGTATATATTCTTGCCCATCCATGAAATATGTGCCCCCCCCCCCCGACGATGGTACACCACTGGTTGACTAGTTCTATTTCCTTTCCTTCATTGAATCAGGCCCATACGCAAAGGGTGCAGTCGCACCCCCCCCAATTCCACAAAAGCGGAGAAGAAGAAGGTCATCTTCTTAAGTGATTTTTTGAATTTTGCAAAATCTTTTGCGATATGAGATGTTCAAAATGTCCCCAAAATGGCAATTGTTTGTGGGAGAAGGTACACTTTTACTAAAAAATCCCTTTTCACCCTCCAAATAAAGCCTGCATACAGCCCTGACTAAATTTAACAGGAAAGGCATTGTCTTATAAGTTTGCCAATACCTAAATCAAAAATGATAGTCATTTTATTTCTGCCTCAAACCCACTTATTTTATATTTTGAAATCTGTTTTTGGACATTCCTCTTCCTCTGTTACCAAAACTTTTTCTCCTTGTTACTCTCCTATATGATTGTACATTAGTAAAGTGTTCCCATTAGACCAGGGCATTGACTAATAGTATCTGGAATTAAAAAACACTGATAATGAATATGTTATAAACAAAACAATGAAATAATCTACAAAGCTACAGAAATTGCATGTCCACTAACTTTGATTCTAAGTTGACAAGGTTACTCTCCTGTGGTTCTTCTTCAGTTTTCACTTCAGGAATTTTTTGCCATTTCAAGATTTTACTTATCCTTTGGAAATTCAGGGGGTGTCCACAATTCCTACTGTGCTCCTAAATAATAAGCATAAAATTAATACTTTTTTTATTGTTTTATCCATAAGGTTAGGCGCCGCTCCCATTTTTTTTAAATTTTATACCTATGATGATGTGTACGCTGGCCTCTTATAGAGAAAAATAATAACAGTTCTACAGTGCCAAATTGTTGTTGGTCCATGGATATTATTTACTGTAATTTGTTTCTGTTATTACTGTACTGATTGAGATGTGTAAAGAAAAGAGGCTGATTATTAAAAAATGATCCAGTGTGCATTTGTTTTTCTATGGTAAGAAAACGGTTTTACCTGCATATTGGGTAAAGGGGGTTTTTTTGTAAAACAAATACGTAAATTGTGTAATGTTGACAACATTTCTGTAAAGGTTCACATAATTTGATGTACATATAGAACTTCATAATGGGTTAAAGTTAGTTAAGCCAAAGTTTTATTCGGCTTTGTTCTCTCGCTTACGGGGGGTTGTCCGGATACACCTCACTCAGCAAATGCCTCAGCAATATGCTGTGGAAGAATTTTTGGGCAAAGATAATTGACGGATTGACCTTCTGACGTAATCCACAGTTTTCGGTGTGGGGCCTATAGCCTTTGGGCAACAATGACCCACCATGCAAGGCAGCATGTGCGGATGGTCGCCATTAGCTCTCCAGGCTGACGCCCTTTCTAGGTAGCTCTTCTTTTTATTCTACCAGGGTAACCAGTCCTCCCATCAGATTTGACTTTAGAAACCCGATAGGGGTCGGGGGTGACAGTTTAGCCGCGACAACTCGGCCTGGGACAGGGTACTACTGGTTACAGGATACCAGTTACGAGGCCATCAAAGGAATATGACTTTGCAAGTAAAGTTACTTAAATATGATCCCAATTTTTCTTGTTTATCCTTCAATGATTTGAAGCATATCACCCAAAACATCTATTACAATTTTTAGTTAATTTCAGTGCTTGTATGTCATTTTCTGTCCTTTCTGTACTGTATAGGTTTTAACATCCTTTTCTGCAGTGGTAATTTTTGTTCTTTTAGAGGCCATTAATTGTATAGCTTTTCACATCCTTTTCTGCCCCTGTATATCATTTTCTGTCTTTATGTGCCGTGTATTTCATTTCTGTCCCTTTTTGTGGCTGGTTGAATGAATTTCTCTCATTTTGTGGGCTGGTATGTCACTTGATTGCCTTTCTGTGCTTGTATGTCCTTATGTGCTTGTATGTCTCTTCTGCCCTTTTTGTGCTTGTGTTTCTTTTTAGGTCCTTTTTCTGTGTTGGTATGTCATTTTCTGACCTTTTAGGTGCTTGTATGGTCTTGATGGAAGAGTTGAGAATTTCCAAGAGAAAAGCCTTAATGTGTCGTTGATTTTTGCAAGGCTTTTTACAGTGTTAACAGGGATGTTGTAATGCTGCATATTCTCGCCAATTACGGTATCCCAGATGAGACTGTCAGGGCAATTGCCATCATGTAAAATTGTATGATAACCCATATAGATTGTGCAGACCATGGATGGGCCACAAAGGTGGTTCCTAACAATACTGGAACCGCCAGGAGATTTACTCTTGCGCCCTATCTCTTTGTAGCGTGGTTGAGGATTACATCCTCAGACAGAGTCTTGACATCATGAACGACCAAAGGACCTCACCATCAAACCCAAGCGTTCCAGACGTCAAATGGGTCAGCATCTCACGACCTTGACTACCCAGATGATCTAGCTCTAACAGCTGATCTGAATGTGGTGCCACAAAATCTACTAACCTCACTTGAGAATACTGCAGACAAAGCCGGCCACATCTAAATGCCAAGAAGACTGATATATGACTGTCAATGAGGAAGACGATAATCAACTATATGCACTGCAGATGGTAGCCAACTCAAAGAGGTCAAGGACTCACGTATCTAGGGTCTATGTTGCCGAGCAAGAAGACTTCCTGTCATGCAAAGGACAAGATTTGGCATGCCTGCAATAAACTACACCACTTATGGCAATCTGGTATCTCCAATTCAACCAAGCTGATTCTTTAGAGCCGTGTAGGAGAGTTCCTGTTATATGATCTGAGACCTGGACCAGACGAAAGAGCTACAGGAGTTAGATGGATGGAACACCTACACAAGCTTCTTATGCGAGTACAAAACTAGTCCTTGGCGTGAGACAAGGACCAAAGCACCAGATATATGGAGAATCCTTCTAATTTCATCTTAGGTTGCCCCCAACGCCGGGCACGATTTGCCGGTCACTGTCATCGTGAGATTGACCAAGTAGTCTCAGACGTAACATGTGGGACGTTACTGTGCCAAAACAGGGGGTCGTCGCCCTTTAACACTTGATGTAGTGACTCGAGACATCCAGCAGGATCCATTGACATCCCCAACCTAATGACACACAGGGGACATTGGCGCTACATGGTGAACAGCATCTCGGCTGCGGCCGATTAGATAGATGTCTATCCCATGTCTTTGAGTGCTATTCATTTTCTGTCCTAAAGTGCTTGTGTGTTATTTTCTGTACGGTATGTCTTTGTAACGTCCTTTCGTGCTTGCTGGTCTTAGTATGACAGTTTCTGTCCCTTTAAGTGCTTGTGTGTCATGTTCTCTCCTTTTCTGTACTTGTGTCTTTTAAGTCCTTTTCTTTGCTTGCTGATATGTCATTTCTTACCCTCATTAGGTGCTTGTATTTATTTTTGTCCTTTTATGTCTTGTATGTATTTTCACATATTTTTGTTGCTGTAATATCTTTTCTGTCATTTTCTCTGCTTATATGTTAATTTCTGTCCCGTTTATGTATTGTATGTCATTTCTGTGCTTTTTTTTCTGAAAGACAATTAATCGCAGTTCGTTCGAACAAGAGTAGGGTGGAAACCTGACGTCCCAAGCTGTCTTGAGAATCAGTTCATCATAAAATGCCCCTGTTCGGTTGGCCCAAAATAGGGTGTTGAACTGTATATCAACAAACAAGACAAAAAGAACAGAAAATGACTATACAAGCCAGGAAGGAAAATGACAGAAAATGACATAAGAACAGAAAAGGACAGAAAATGACAACAGTACAAAAGACAGACAGACAGAATGATTGAGGATATGACATGAAACGACACAATATAATTGAAAACTCCAAACTACTAGCTGGTATAAATAAATACGAATATTTCATTTAAAAAAAATAAAATTACCATAGGGGACTTCCAAATGAAACCACTCTCTGAATTTTGCGGGCGCACAACACTAAATCAGCACGCATTCATGTACTAAATGTTTTAATCACGGTAAAAACACACCGCTAATTTTTGAGATGTTTTAAACGGTCCTGTTGCGAGTTTGTGAAGAGCTGTGGCCATACGATTAAAGTTAAAATTTTGGATTCTCACGGAAAAATGGCCATCGGTGTATGAAGATGGTTTCAACAAGTTTAAAGGCTGGGCAAATGGGTGGAATTGGTGGAAAATGGCAGGGTCGCTATTTAGGGTCTCGTATCTGAAAAATGAATCGGAAGACCCCGCATACATTGAAACATATGTTAAAGTTTCATCGATTTGCAATCCATTTGATATATAATTGTATGCATATATTGCGCTTTATCGAAAATCTCGCTTTCAAAACAGGTATTGCGTGTTGTATCAATGGGGCAGTATTTACAGTTTGCGCCCTGCGGCGTGAACTGCTAAATCGAGTTGTGGGCATTACAAATGAATATTTCACGCGTTCATTATCAGGTCGAGTTCGCTTTCTACGGCGATTTTTACATTTCTGCGCCATAAATCCTACGTAAACAGCTAAGAAATAGCGTAATATACGTCATACGCCTAAACAGGCTGGTCTGCAAAAAGGTTAGCGTAACAAATTATGCCAATACCTGCCAGTGTTAATATTAGGGGTATGGATTATAATTTGTTGCGGCGGCGTTAGAAAACTAACGCTGTGGATAGAACTTGTACCTAACGGGGTTATGGGCTAACGCTCTGTGGATGCAGCAAATGGGTACACTGAGCCCGTTTCGTGTCGCAAACATAAGCACAAAAAAGCAATTTTTCAAAAAGTAGCGGTTTTTTGCAGATGATGTTAGAGGATTGATGGCGAAACAGTGGTTGCACTTTTGATTGCTTATCCAAAGAATTTGCAAGAATCAAAGATAGAGCTATTCAACTGTGCACATGTTATCCCCATTTGCACACAAATCAACTTTGGTTCTCATAAATAAGTGTATTTTGTGATTTTTTCTGGGGTTCACTAGAGATCCCCGAGGAAAGGTCCACTTCCAAAATTCCGTTGGTTGAGGCATTTTGATGTAGAGTACATATTATAGCACGGTGCCACATAGGCCATTGCTGTGATTTGTTTACAGGATAGCAAAATTAGATTTTTCTAGAGTAGATCAAATTTGAACACAAAATACTGTATGTAGGCCTGTGGTCAGAACAGGATGTAAGTCGGGGGACGAGACAGTGTATCACAAAATGTCACTTTATTTTCGGAGAATCGTGTGGGAAGAATATAGTGGTTTTTGTCGAAAAAATTGAATTTCATCTGTAAGGGAATCTGGATCAAATTAAAAAATCAGTAATTCAAAATGCATACCGGATTCTGGCATTTTCATCATAGGTTTGGATTCATCATGATTGAAAAAAAAGTTCTCCCTTTTAAAAAGTTGCAATAATAGGGATAGCCATATTGGATTGCCATTCAGGAAAGACCACATCTTTCCCGTGAAGTGTGTGTCACGTAATGACATGGTTGTGTATTGTAACCTTGGCAGTAATGTTCTCAGGTGCAACTTTGAAAATGTGACAAATTTTCGTAAAATTGACATTTGTGGTGGCTATATGATCACAACTGCGCATAAAGGTTCAAAATTTGCCAGAGAAAAAAAACAAAACCCCCCCCCCGACAAATACTTAAATTGTGAATGTTTACACAACATTCTGGTAATTTCACATAATTTTGATGTACATAATAGAACCTCTAATTGGGTAAAGTTTAGTGAAACCAAAGTTTTAAATCCGGCTTTGTCTCTCGCCTAACGGGGGTGTCGGGGATTACACTCATCAGCAAATGCTCAGCAATACTGCTGTGTGAAGATTATTGGAGCAAAAGATAATTGGAACAGGAGGGAACGTCAGGAAGTCATTCACAGTTGTAGGTTGGGAGCTAGCCTTTGGGAACAATGCCCACCATGAAAGCAGCATGTGTTGATGGTCGCCCTTCTTAGCTCTCCAGAGCTGAGGGGGGGCCCCCCCCCCCCCTCCCCCTTTTTTTTTTTTCTTAGGTAGATCTTCTTTTTCATCTACCAGGGTAACAGCTACCCTCCTCATCCGATTTCCGGAGAAACCGATAGGGGGGGACAGTTTAGCCGCGACAACTCGGCCCTGAGACGGGTAGTACTGGTTACCAGGATACCAGTAGAGGCCCTCAAAGGAATCCTGACCTGCAAGTAAAGTTTACGGAAAGATGATTCCCAATGTTCTGGTTTTATCCGTCACATGGATTGAAGCATATCACCAAAACATCTATTACAATTTTTGTGTAATTTAATGGCTTGTTTGTCATTTTCTTCCTTTCTGTTACTTTTATAGGCTTTTCAAATCCTTTCTGCTATTTGTAAATTTTCATGTGTTTTAGGCCTACTTGTATAGCTTTTCACATCCTTTTCTGCCCCTGTATATCATTTCTGTCATTTTCTGTGCGTGTATGTCATTTCTGTCCCTTTTGTGATGAATGTAATTTTTATCATTTGTCTGTCCTTGTATGTCACTTTATTTCCTTTTCTGGCGTGTATGTCCGTTAATGTGATTGTATGTCATTTTGCCCTTTTTGTGCTTGTGTGTCTTTTTATGTCCTTTTCTGGATGGTATGTTATTTTCTGACCTTTTATGGCTTGTATGTCTATCCCTGTCCTTTTATGTGATATGTCATTTTCGTCCAGCTGCTTGTGTTTGTTATACTTTGTATGTCTGGAACGTCCTTTTCTGTGCTTGCTGGTATGTAATTTTCTGTCCTTTAAGTGCTGGTGGTCATTTGATGCTTTTTCTGTACTTGTGTCTTTTAACGTCTTTTATGTGCTGGCTTGTATGTCATTTCTACCATATTATGTGATTGGATTTTATTTTGGTCTTTGTATGTGCTTTAGGTTTTCACATACTTTTGTGCTTGTATATATCTTTCCTGTCATTTCTCTGCTTATAGTAATTTCTGTCTTTTATGTCCAAACAAACAGCACATAAAAGAACAGAAAATACCTACAAGCACAGGGAATAAAGACAGAAAAATGACATATACAAGACAGAAAAAAGGACAGAAAATGGCATTCAAGCACAAAAAACAAGGACAGCCAGAATGAGAGGATCTGACATGATTTGGGAAACGACCACAATAAATTGAAAACTCCAAAATTTATAGCTGGTATAAATAAATACGAAGATTCATTTAAAAAAAAAATTAAATTAGAATAGTGGGACTTCCAATGAAACCACTCCATGAATTGCTGGGCGCACAACAATAAAATCAGCACGCATATTCAGTATTAAATGGTTTAATCCCGGTTTAAAAAAAAAACAGCTAATTTTGAGATGTTTTACGGTCCCTGTGAGAGTTTGTGACGAGCTTGTAGTGCCAACGATTAAATTTAAAATTTGATTTTCACGGAACATAGGCGCCTAGGGTGTATGAAAGATGTTTCAACAAGTTTTTAAAGGCTCGAAAACGGGTGTGGGAGGGGAAACTGGCACCGGTCGCTTATTTGGGTCTCGTATCTGAAAAAAAAAAACGCATCGGAAGACCCCGCATACATTGAAGCATATGTTAAAGTTTCATCGATTTGCAATCCATTGATATATAAAATTGTAGGCCAAATATTGCCCGCTCTTGTTTTAGAAATCTCGTTTCAAAACAGGTAAGTGCGTGTTATTTCAATGGAGGCAGTATTACTGGTGTGAGCCCCTTTGCGGTCGTGAACTGCTAAATCGAGCTTGTGTGCAGTACAAAGGAATATCACGGTTCATTTTATTCCGGTCGCCTTGCTACGGCGCTTTTTACATATCTGCGCCATAAATCCTACGTAAAACCAGCTAAGAAATAGCGTAATATACGCCCATTACGACCTAAAACCGGCTGGTGCAAAAGGTTAGCGTAACAAATTATGCCAATTAACCTGCCAAGTGTAATCTTACGGGGTATGGATATAATTTGTCTCCGGAACGTTAGAAAACTAACGCTTCGTGGATAGAACTTGTAACCTAAACGGGGTTGCTGGGTAACGCTATGTGGATGTAAGCAACATTGCCAGGGCTCCTACCTGCCTTGTCCTTGGCCCGTCCTTGGTCTGTACAGCAATTTAGTAAAATTGTGTAATAAAGTTTCCCAAAAGAAGCGGCAAAAGGTCATACTTCCCAAATTTCCACCTGGAATGGGCAAATGCCTAAAAAAACAACAGATCTGAAGTTTTCCATAGGCCTATCTAATAAGAAAAGTTGAACACAACAGCTAACATGAGGTGGAGTTTTGAGATGTAATAAAACCATTGCAAAAAACTACACCAATTTTTACACTAAAAATTCAAGTCTCCTTGGACAAGTCTATGGAGAAATCAATTTTCCAAGAGGATTTTTTTGTAGTGCTAGTTTCATTTTTTTTCCCTAGATTGAGCACAATGTAAGCTTAATTAAAACAAAACATAAAAACATAGAAATGAAGCTTAAAAGGTGTTGTTTTAAAATAACAAGAGATTAGGAGATTTTGAGGCTTCTCAATATTGTGTCATATTAGTAATTCAAATAGATTAGACACACTATAATCGGTTTCTTAACCTTGTATAGATTACAGAAATGTCTTGAAAAAGAGAAAAATATTTTTCTTCTTTTTCGGTTTTTTTGTTTTTTTAATTTGGGCTAAAAATAGGTTGAATTTTGTATGTGCTCTTATACGAAATTACAATTTTCACATTTTTTGTACCAAAGAAACATTTTCTCATCTGAATCCTTTCAGATGGGGGATATTTTTGATGGAAAGCGTTAAATTCAAGGGCAAAAAATCAAGATTTTTACTTTTAGGGACACCTGATATGTGAAATCTCTCGTTGACCTTAAGGTCACTCGAGAACCTCTTTTTTTTTGAGACTTATATAAAATAGTTTTCTTGAAGCAAGTATTAAACGTGTAAAGGGGGGGATGACCCATTCAAGGAATTAAGATTTAATTTGGATAGAATGGCTTTCACCCCCAAAACCCCATCTTTTACAGTTTTGCACTGATATTTACCCATTTGATGTTTTGTATGTAAGAGCTAAACACATGATTTTGTTTTCCCATAGGCTGAGTACTTGGTAAAATTAATAGTGGTTGATCCAAAATGGGGCACATTGTTTCGTTCAGAAACATCCAAACCTAAAGCTACAAAGATGTCACGAGAGTAAATGAGAAAAATAAGCTCTTCTTCCGATACCATTTTTGTTAACCACTTCCCATAAAATCTGGGTGTCTGGGGAACGAGACTATTACTAGCGATCTGTAGATAATGTGAACACAGAGAGCATAAAAACATTGAAGTATGGCTTCTCTAATTCATCAGTACGCGAATATAAAATTGCAAATCAGGAACATTTTTTCGCGATTCAAATAAATAAAATACATTGGTCCCCAGACTGCAATAAAAGTGATCGTCTGCCATAGCGGTTTGTGAATGGCCTTAAAGGTCACAGGAGGTCACCCCCACCCCACACCCACCCCCTCCTTTTCCACCAAGTTACATCATTGGTCAGGTGGAAGCTCAATCTTGTTAAAGTTCCTACAATATATCTGACAGAGTCAAACAGTTACGGCTCAACAACCCGGGGCTCAACCATGTCTTCAACATTTACCTTTTCCCTTGTCAGGAACTTTTACCAAGATCATCAAATATTCATTCTCACAGAACCAGATCAAGTGATCCTAACTTTTTTGTTCCCAGAGTAAAAGGTTTGCGTCAACATCCTTTTTTACAATGCCTTCTGGATTGGAATGCACTGCAACCAACACAAGGGACCTCTTTCACCAAATAGTGGAGCGGTTTATGTGATTGCAAAATTGGCGACAAACCCTCCCTCCGTACAACAAAACGCAACCACTTCTATTTGTAAGATAGTAATAAATATTTTAAAAAATGATGTTGTGGTCACAAACTTTGGTGGCAGGGGGGCTTTTTTGGGTAAAAATGACGTGTTGAGCTAAAACTTAAGAAATCAAGATTTCTTAATTCTTGAAAACAAATTTTAATCCTTGATGCAATCATATCATCTCTGACATTTATATTATGATTTCTGTTTTTAACAGTATATAAAGGGTCTAGAATATTAGCGCCCAAAATGCACTCTTTTTGTCCTAAAAAAACCTCCTTTTTATCCACATGTCACCACAACTATTACCTAAACCCTTTAATGCAATGTAGAAAATCCTATATCAATAACGAAAAGGATACCATAAAATAAGATTGCAAGATTTTTATTTTAAAAATCTAAAAAATAATAATTTCGCTTAATTTTGCAGCCCAAAATGCATGTTTTTTCGGCCTAATAATCATCCTGCTCCAAATTGTCAACCATAAAACCATCATTTTCTTAATCTCATATTTATCCTTCAAATAAGGTGGTTGTGTTTTGTTGTACGTAGGGGAGGGGTAACTCGAAAACTAGAGCACTTTTCAAAGCTCGGCCGCGTGTCGTTACACAAGTCAGCCTTTAAAAACATGAATGTAAAAACATATACTCTGAGGCCCAGAATGGCTGAGTTTACAGTTTAGCCCCCTCCAGTGGCTTTCTTTTGCTCTCATTTCTCGTTAATTTTTTTATTCCCTGCACTTCACGCAACGCCTTTGCTTTCGTTATTAGGACCCATTGGAAATAAGCTCCTTTAGAGTTTGTTACGGCACGCTTAATGGGCCATTTATCCTGGTTTTGTCGCTGTGGTGTCCAGTGTGTTTTCATTCAAGTATGGCTTTGTAATACTTTTTAATATGTGCCAGTTTTATAATATTCTGGTTTGTAAATTGTTAGTGTACTTTTTTCTATTGCTTTCATTGTATTGTTGCGCAATGTTTTTGACTTTTGCATGGATTTTCCGGTATTACCATAAAAACAACAAACAACAAGCCCTCGGAACTCTAACGGCAATGCATATATTAAAGGTGGCAACGAGAGCTTTCACATCTGCCAGGTGGTCCTAAAAAATTGAAAGTACGGATTTTTGCCCCGATGTCAAGCTTCCATCAAAAATAAAAAAAAAAAAAAAAAAAAAGGAATACCCCATCTGAAGGATTACGCTGAGAAATTTTTCTTTGGTAACAAAAATTGTGAAATTTCTAATTTCGTATAGGAGCAAATACGAAATTCACCTATGGTTTTTTTTGAATTCTCTTACCAGTCTGCTGCCCATTCTTTGACAATGCAGCATTCTGATTGGTCGATTTACTGCCCATTATTCTGCATAATGGGGCGCCCAATGTCAATTTTTCCTTATAAATCAAGCGGTTTTCCCTTCGGTAATAGACCTGAAATAAAGGGTTTGCAGTTGTCATTTATGGACTTCAGAATGTTTCCTCTCGTCTGTAAAAACTTTGAAATAATGGCTTGGCTGCGCCTCGCCATTATTGAGTTTTTTTTCAAACCTCGGACACATATTCGCCCATACTATTACACTTCATCACCTTTATTTCTTAAATATAAGCAAATCAGATTCACCTTCTTCTGGTTTTTAGACATTTCTGTAGCCAAATACAAGGTAAGAATCTTTTGATTGTCTAATCTATATGAAATTACCTATTATGACACAAGATGTGGGTGGCCTCACATCTCCTCGTTGCACCTTTAAGGGTTAACATTTTGACCACAGACACACCACAGACATACGACCAGAGTAATCCCTATGTGCCCTCCTGTCATTCTTGCAGACGACACACCCAAAAAATGAATGCCTGGTTTGCATAGCCAGTTGCAGAGTCACCGCCAAAAATTATTTGGCTGTTTTAAAGAACAACATGAGAGAATTTTGTTTGCAGTGTTAATGTAGACATGGTGATGCCAGACCTCTTTTTTTTTTTTTTGGGGGGGGGGGAGAAAAAAATTAGGGGAAATTCCCCACCCTCACTTTTTCACCTCAGGCACACCACTGGATTTAGCCGGCAAAATTTGCTTTCATAGGCATACATGCTAGAAGTATCTATTCAAAACATAAGCCTATGGAATTGGACCACACCACAAGACTGAAATTTATTTGTGTCAGTTTTTGTGGAATCCTTTTATGCAGTAGAGTATAGAGTAGGGTTAGGCCAGTAGAGTATTGTGTATCAATTACTTTGTAATAGCACCAACAATGAAAGCAAAATTTTACCACCACACCTCCTAGCAGCGGCTCAGGATTCAATTCTGGTTGGGAGGGGCATTCACTTATGAAATGGGAATGATACTCCAGGGGGGGTGGGGCGTATTTCGATTAGTATAACAGGGGCTGAGACGGCCGGGCAACCCCAAACACTCTATACTGACCTTTTGCGCATGCGTTGTACGGCCCCGATGAATGTTTTGATATCGTGCAGCTGTTGAGTGAACGCAATTACTGCCCAAGTACCCAACAAATAGTCAGGGCCAGTTGCGCATGTATTAGGAACATAATAATAATTACCAAACATAGCAGAGATCGCATTGTACATGTCCAGAAGATGCATGTTACGAAACTAGTTATCATGGCAGGCAGAAGCAAAGGCAGACTACCACACACAAATCCGCTCTGCAAACGCATGCCAACTCCATGACAAGATTGTGTATGTGTTTTGGCGAAATGGAAACTTCAGACTCCTTTACAAGAAAATACATTGGGATATCGGTAGCGATGAGTGAGCACCTCGCCAGGCTATAGCCTCAGTCAATTGTTCCACACACACACAATCAGTCGCCCGCGGTCAGCTATATTTACTATCATTTTAGACCACAAGTATCGAGATTCTAGATAATCTTTCAAGGTTTTTCTTGATCGTACATTTAAAACATTGCTTTGGTAGCTCTGGCCGGAATGGTGTGTGAACCTTTGAATCGAATTCTCTACATTCCATGCCCACGGAAAACAACTGTGCATGAACTATGATCCACAAAATAGCCGTATCGTCAATGGGGAAATTACCGTCTCTGATAAAGCTGAAATAACATATTTATTTATTTATTTATTTATTTATTTGACATAAAACTTTTGAAACAGCGGCACACGTCTACCCGACTGTGCGTCTACTACATGAAAAAAACAAAACACAAAAAGTAAACATCCAGCCCCAAATATAGGAAATATTAACAGCATAGACATAAGGAAAAATAGAAATCATTGATTCAAAATGGATCGTCTGACAGACCCAAGCAAGTTTTAAAAATGATTACAAAAGGCTTATCAAAAAAATATCAAGATGTGAATCGGCCTGGTTGTGCTATGTCTTCAAGCACCTGTCGTATAAGGCATGTTTTTGTATTTAGGTCCCCTGCAATACATGAGCTTACAGACCCTTCTAAAACCGCTATCCTGATAGTCTTCTCTCAAGTTTCAGATAGTCATCAGATCTGATTTGATTGTCGCTTGCAGGTAAAAAGCGAGGAAATGGCGTAAATCTTCTTTACCATTACTGCAAACGTCGCATATCTCACTCATATCTGCATTCCATGAGAAACTCCTACCATTTAGCGGAAGGGTGTTGGACCGTGCTTAAATTTGCGGCTTACGTTCCGTAGAAGTCGGTTCTATCAATAGATACTTCTCTAAGAAAGGGACTTTTTGTACACAAACATAATTGAAAGAGATGATTTTGATGACCGCCTTATTGAGCCAAAGTTGTTTGAACAGTACTATTAACTTTTTACAAAGATTTTACCAAGGTGGACTTGACAGGTGTTTCACTACGTAAAAAGGGTTTCCATATTACAATTAGCGAGTGCAGTTTATAGGCGAAAAGCCACTTGAATCTAATACGATCCAAATCACAATTAAGGCTAAACATTGCATATTTAATAGCTAATTGGGCCAAAACGATCCATATTCAGTGATTGAAAGTCGAGCCAAAGAAATAACATTGATGTCATCTGAATCGATGCAATGGATCGCCAACCCAAATCGCCATAACGGGCCGCCCCTGGAGTGTGCTGGGGTTGCTTTAAGTAGGTGTCGAGCATTTTGTAAAACTGCGATTTCGAGCTTTGACAGTTGGCCGCACTCTCAAGGTCCACACTGAGCTTGCATAGTTAATACACGGAAGAGCTAAGTTACGCCACAGAATATCGCCATAGTAGACCCTATGAAATCATCTTGCCGGCAAGGATGGATTTTATTAACCAATGAGTTGTTACCATTTTTTAAAAATCATTAACATGCATATGATCAGAAAGGTTATTTCGTAATATTAACACTCCAAGTTCTTTAATATTGCCAACATGAATAAGGCTATCGCCTAGTTTCCACATTTGTCTTACCCGTGCCAACAACAACCACATTAGACTTCTCTAATTGATAGTCACGTTCCACATACTGGGAGGAATGAGGAGGCAATTTTAACATTTTCTGGAGCTCATCCTCGTTATCCGCAATTAATACCACGTCATCTGCCCAAAAAAGCCAACTGATCTGACCATCACAAATACGCACCCTGATTCACAATCTTAAGAACTTTGGCAAGTGATTAATATCGCAAAACAAAATTGGTGACAAACACACAGCCTTGCTTCACTCCTTCCTCCACATCAAAATATCAGTTTCAATTCTTAAAAATTCCAAAATTTACATAAATTGCACTATTTTTACAGGGCTGTTCAATCAATTCCGAATAATACCCCTTATACCAAGATTCCAGGCTACGGAAACATACCATCTCTCCACACAGTGTCAAGCTTTTGCGGAAATACCAGGAGGCCAGAAAAGCCCTTGCTTTATTTCTGACAAGTCTCGTTGCAGCAATGCTTTTAAGAGTGAAGATTGGTCCTCACACCTATGATCTTTTCTGAAGCCTCCCTGGAGTTTCTACGATAGTAGCTTATGGTCTTTAGAAACTAAGAAATCGCTTTGGAGATCATTGCCGGTTTTAAAAATCTGGATACGGGTTTGAGTGAAGGCGTGATACCCCTATAATTATTTAAATCAGTTGTCACCTTTCTTAAAGATGGGATAATTATTCCTCTGTTCCACTCGCTTCGGTGTCTTCTATGTGGTCAACCTGTTAAAGAGTTTCAATAAGAATTATAAACTTACCCCTCACCACCATTTTTATAAGTTCATTGGTGATGGTGTCATTACCTGGCGATTTGTGTTTTTGGGCGTCCCCTATTGCTCGATTCAAACAGTATCAATATCTATGTATAGTGTGCAGTACGTGCATGTTGTTAGTCATAGTATTGTTACATTTCCTTAAATAATTATTGGTGATGAATATCGTCCATGAACTCGTCATTGTGAGCAACTGTTTATTCAATTTTTCCAAGGATTGGTGTTAGGATTGTTGAGTGTTGATTCATGACCTGTGCTATATATGTCACATTTGTGAATTCGTACACTTCCATGAGTGAAATGATTTATGCGTTTTGGACCTATAAGTTCGCCAAAAGTCTCTACTTGACGGGCCACCGGCTTGGCAATGCCGACACGGCGATCGACCGATTGGTGATGCGTTTTTATTAGGTCGCTTCACAAGCGATATTTTTAGCAATGTAATCCTGCAAAGTACCTATCCCCATGCTTTTGTTGTCAGAATCTGAAGTGGCCCCACTTACGGTGTGGGCTTTGAGCTTTGATCCTGGCATCTTAATTGCCATCGTTATTGACTTATCCCACCCGTGTTGTTATAACAATTGGAAGTCTTCACACCTATTGTGTTAGAAGCCGCCGAAAGAAGTTTGGTTTTCCAGTACTCCACAGGGAGTGTCTGCATATCAAATCCTTAGCATCCCATCAGAAAAATGTGACTTGGATCGCACATCTTTATATTCTGAAAAGTCATATTTTTGTATATTCCAAACTAACTTTTTTCTTTGTTGTACACGTTTCCAAAGGGTCGTCGGAAAAGCTTAGGTTCACAGAACAACATATTATGATCAATACCAATATTGAATTAAGTTCTTCATCTACAATCATATTATTATACATTATAAAAACAAATCAGATACAAGGAAAGAATATATAGTAGAAGAATGAGGGTTGTAAACCAAGTAATTTTGCCTATACATTTCTAGTACAATTAACAATACATAGATCGGCCTATCACTGAACGTTCTAGGAGCTTCTAGCCATTATAATTAAATGGGGATCACCGAATGGTAATTATTGCCAATCTACCATTAAAGTCACCCTTACAAAATGTTTGCCATCATCGTCGTCCCATGCTTGGGTTCTTGTATCTTATAACCTCGATAAGAGTTGATTATGATAGTTCGTCAGTCAAGTTGGGATCCCGTACATCAACGGAGAAAAATACACACACGCAATGTTAACAATGATAACACTACTTTGATTTTTTGGTCAAACGTTCGAATCGTTCGGAATTCAATCCAAACAGATATCACTCAACAATACAATAGAAGAGAAATAGTAAAACCAATACACCCCCTCATTTATTATACCTGTTTTTACCAACCCATTTATAACCCGCAATATTAATGCTATTCATCATATTTTAGGAAAGTTTCAGCCACACCGAAAATATCAACCTGATTTTTTTAAGGATATGGGGGAATCTCAGACATACTAGCATGGAACCCTGTTAACATTGTTGAACGCCACTTTAATCGCAATTTTATGTTATGATACGATTTTTACTTGGTTACCCGTATGTGCCTTCTTATCGGCCTACTTTTCGTGGCCTACCGCCGATCATTTGAATACGAAGTCATGGTAATGGTTGATCGATGATGATGATGTCATGATGGTGGTGTGATGACGATTGATAATGATGAGGAGAGTGATGTTTTATTGTTTGCAACCATTATTAAAGATTCCATTATGTACAAAGAACAATACTAGTACTTCATTTGAAGAGTTCCAATCGACATTTTAATGGTCAAAACATATTTACGTTTATGCGTGCAAATATGGGGTGGTATTGTTGTAGGTTCACCCCTTTATCGGCACTCTTGACATGGCCGGCACCTAACCGATGACAAAAAATAGACAGACGCACCCACACCCACACCTATTTCAACAGTCTGTAGCACTCTACAGGTTCACTGTATCTGCATTTATCGCGATTGTGGTGATTCCTCCCTCCACAATTGTAGCAACCACTGTACTGGTTCTGGCGGGTTGGTAGTTCGGCCACTAGTCTCCTAAAGTCACGATGATGGTATTCGCGGGTGTTGTGTCGGTAAGTACGAGGGCGAGGACCGGTGCAGATAATCTCTCGGCCCGCCTGGTGACCACGAACATGTGGTTTTGATACCCCTAGGGGTATAGTCCGTGGTATCATCCTTAGAAGAGTGTTTGCGCAGTGGATTTGGGTGTAGGAATTACAGCCATGGATGAGCGTTAATGTTGTGGGTAGCCGCGCGTTCCGAACTTAGATAGATGAAGTCTTGCGGTCCAATGTGAAGCGCAGATAAATCCTCATAAATACTTTTCTTTCTCTGTTGCCAATTTCAGCACTGGGCGATATCTGGTTAAAAGAAAATTGGCACCCAAAAAAACGAACTTTTAGCGGAATATTTCCTATATGTTTTACCGGCATCCAAAAATAACCCTTCCCAACTTTAGGCATTACTTTGTTGTCCTGCCCCCATGAATGAATAGTGATAAAGCTGAAACTTTAAATCCAGAGCTACCACGGGGCTGTTGGAGGGAAGTGTAAAGCTGACACTTTAAATCCAAGAGCTACCAAGGGGCTTTTGGCAGGACATTTGGTGCCAATGTAGAAAAGAGGGGTCTTTTGGGTGAGACAAACCAAATTGCCAAAATTGGGGCATTTATACTGTCCATTATTATTTGGTGAGTAATTTGTAAATAAAAAAAAATGGGTCTGGAGTGAATATTTTTCTAATATAGTGGTCTTTGAATTGTTTCTTTCGTTCTTTTTGACAACATTCAAAAATATGGGGTTCTATGAGGTATATGAGTTGGCAATGCCTGAAAAAAAAAAATGGGGGTCTAACAAGTTAACGGCCTTACGTACATGTGACCTACAAAATGTATCCACCCTGCTTTTGCAGGCGACACCAAAATCAACAATCATTTTTTAACTAGTTCAATAGAATCACTATAGCATATGCACACAAAATAACCAACACGTAAATGTCACACCTAAAGTATAGACCTGGTCAGGCTGCCTATGAGTTTTATTCAAACAATTATCATATCCCCTTCGCAATAACACATAAGTGGCTTACAAATATACAACAGTTGGTGCCCAGTTGATGCAGCAAGAGACTGGGATCAATAATTCATTTATAGAAAGTTGAAATATTTGACTGCAAGTATTTAAATCTACACTGTTTGTATTAAATGTTAATAACACTTTCAACCCTGGGAGATTTCTTGTATTTACCTTGAACCCTGCTAAGGTTAATTTTCCTGGCCCTCACACACCAAGGATTTTAGCGGTAAAGATCGCCTCTATGACATGCAGCCACAAATTTGTGGGCTGACCAATATTGGGTTAGTTTCATTAAAAAAAGCCTAGAGGCGAGACATGCCTAGAAATCAAGGGCGGTTCTGGCCAGAATTGCTTGTCTTCCTAGCTTTACAAGGGTTTCCGCTCCACTGCGCTAAAACAATGAAAACCGCGTGAAGGCAAATCTGGGCTACTTCTAGCCCAGGTTCCAAGGTATAGAGTTAAAGATGATTCCCAAATATGACTGCAGGAAGCTCATTTCGTTCAATGCTCACCAATTTCCACCATGCATGCAGGGCCAATGGTTTATCTCCAACATCAACATGCAAGCTCATGCACCCGTTGTGGCCATTTGGTGACCCTTGATCAACTGTGACCTGAAATAAAGCAGGCAGACTTTAATGTTCCCCTGAATAACATAAACATACATGTGGACAGATTCTTTCTTCCCTGTAAAGTCGATGAATCCACAGACTTCCATGTTCTGACTGAATAAGCGCATGTAGTACAAACACTTTTATTCTCCGCAAAGTCTGTTGAATTCATCGACTTGGGTCACTATAGTGACCTATGGTTCTCAAATGCTGACACCGCATGCAACAACTGTATCAAAGTGTGGATGCAGAAGGAATTTTTCTATTCCATAAACCTTCTACTCGCATTAAAACAGATTCTCGCTAAACTTTTTCAGTCCTCAAGTGGTCGACCTTATGCCATTGGCACCTCCATTTCACAAAATGAGGTTCCCAACCTCATAAAGGCAACGAGATATTTCAACATAACAGGTGTCCCTAAAAAAATGTGAAAAATCATTTTTGTGCCTAATGTAACGCTTTCTATCAGAAATGTTCCCATGTGAAAGGTAGGCTGAAAAATCTTCCTTTGATCCCAAAATGTGCAATTTTGGTATTTTCTGTATATGAGCAAATAGTAAATTCAGCTATGTTTTATATTAAATTAAGGACATGACATCCCTTTTATTTTCACTTTCAAGGCATTTCTGTACCCAAAGACAAGGTAAGAATCTATCGGGGTCTTATCTATATGAACATCACTAATATGACACAATATAATGGGTGCCCCAAATCTCTCGTCTATCCTGAGACATTGTGCCAATTCCCCTGTTTAGCGTGCAAAATGCTACCCATTTTTGAAGTAACTGCTACACAAAATTTGGCTTGTATAGCATTTTTTTACAATGCCTAAATATATAAAGCACCCTTTGTGGGTGGGGGGGTGGGGGTGAATTTTTTAAAAAAAAAAATTTGTCCCAAAAACTGCTATAACAAATTTTTGAGGGAATTTGCACACTTTCTGATAAATGTTTTCCTCCGATTGTAATGAATGAAAATGTTCCCAAAGCATGGTTGCCACACACCCACATGTACTTTTCTATGCATCATTGTAATACAAATTTTTGCCTCTAAACTCTGAACTGCTGGAAGCACTCTCGCTAAAAATTTGGTATCTGGTGTATCATTACTCCATGCAGAAAAGCTCAGAAAGTAGAAAACAAACCTTAAAAAGTCAGACCACCTTGAATTGAAGAATCAAGACTCTTGTTGTAATTATTTTTTTGCCAGAATATAAATGGATGCCTCAAAATGGTATGGAAGTTTTTTGAAATGCATTTATGTGATTCCGCACTCTTGTTTTAATTCTTTGTTCACTAGATATCCTGAGAAAAAGCGTATTCACAAACTTTTTAGTTATCCCGAACCTTGCGTTTTGTTATTACAATGCGTGTTCCCACGTCCCATTAATCCTATGATTTCTGTTCCGTTACGGACAGCAATTACAAAATTGCGATTTGATTACTAATGTAATGGTTCAGGATGATATAAAAATCTTAAATTTTTAAGTACGTCGGGGAGACAGACTGTGGACAGGAATCCCTTAAACCCATTCGCTGCTTCTCCTAACTAAAAATTCCATTAGTTCCTTATAGAAATTTACAAAACCACAAATTAGTAACATTACAGACAACAGCATCCATGTCCTGTTTCTCTACAAATGGATACTTGTAAAACTACCTCTTATTGGTTCTGTGCATTCAGAGGTTCGATAGTAGATATCAGAAAAAAAATTAAAAATTAAATATATTTGGCCATTTTTAAAAACATGAATGCATGGGTAGCATTGACACCATTTCATTACCTATATATATTACATCACTGACCTGGTCATATTTCTTGAAGAAGATGAAATAAATGATCAAAGTTTTATGCAGTCAAACAACTAAAGCATTATGGTTCAATAATACTGAAATACTGAAGTGCATAACATAACTCAATATTTTCATTTACAAAATTAACTTTTTCAAACACTTGTACATATTTTTCTTGCATTCAACATGTCTTAGAAGAGATAGAGTAAAGCAAAACAAATACAATAACATCACATTTGCACTAACTTTATCCAAACTAAAAACTTCTTTCATTTTGACATGAAAAAGTACCCAAATCTATGTACATATGCATACAAATAATCCATAAATGCATCTAACTTTCTCAAGTCGTGAGGTCCTTGCCATTTATACTGCCTTCTTTTCTAAAGAAAAAAGAAAATATTGACAGTTACAGCCAAATTTTGCAATTTCAACAATTAAATGGTGGTCTTAGACAGTTTGCTATTCGTCACTAAAAACATTTAGTTTACTTCCTGCACACAGGACAGATTAATTTCTACCGTCCATATATAAAGGTGGGTGGTGGGTGGCTCAATTTAATTATATAAAAGCTGTCATCTCCTTGACTTGAATAACCATGACCCCAATACCCATCCCAAATGCATTCATAATTCTAATAATGTTACTCATTTAACAATTAAAGGTGCTTGTCCGATCGTCTTTTGGGACCCCCCCCTGATTTTACACGCTGAAGTAGATTAATTTTGACATCATATGAAAGGCGTATTTTTCTGATTGTCGTCCTGCAATTCAGCTTTCAAATGGCATTTCTTTCCAGATACAGATAAAACTATTGTTTAATGGTTAACCATCAATATTACACAGACTATGACATGCATTATCGCGTCTGCAATCAAAACGCAAGTTTGTTTTCTTCCCACGGTATTGATGGTCTGTGTAACAAGTGTTGGGCTCACATATCTAACAGAACACGATAGACAAAAATTTGGAACAAGCACCATTAACTTCATCAGGCTTTAAAAATTAGTTTTTTTTGTGCTGCCATAATGACAAGAATAGCTCTATATACCATAACTGCTGCTGCTTAAGCCTGATATGCTAATTTTGGACAAATATAACTCATATTATGTAACTGTATACAATCTTTGAGTTCGGCTTTAAAGGTGCAACCGAGAGATTTCACATATCAGGTGTGCCTAAAAATCAAAGTATGATTTTTGCCCTGATTAAAACTTTCCATCAAACCATCTCCATTGAAAGATAAGCTTGAGAAATTTCTTCTTTGGTACAAAAATTGTGAAATTTCTAAGTTGCTATAGGAGCAAATATTAAATTCAGCCCTATGTTTATATTGAAATCTAAGCCAATTAAAATAACCCTTTTTCTCTCTTTGAAGACATTCTGTAGCCAATAAACGGTAATAAATCTATGAGTGTCTAATCTTTTGAAAGTACTATTATGACACATTTTGGGATGCCTTTCGAATCTCTCGTTGCACCTTTAAATTAGCTAGAATACCACTATTATACAATATGTCTGATTGCGCATTACAGAAAAAATCATCAAAAATTAGATTTTTGAACCAAGTATTAGCCTATTAAACACACCCTTGCAAATGATAAGCCCAAAAGCAACTATATGGGACAGAATAGAAATTAGTAATTAACTGTCTGTATGGACACTTGACTACAACATGTAAATGAATGGAGAATCATATCTTTGAACATTGCGGTTTTCTTCCATTTCTGTCAATTTTTCAGTTGGAAAATGAACCATACGAGAGTCCTATATACCGACTTATCCTTCACCTTTAAGCTATTTCTGCAAACTTCAAATATTTTCGCTCTTTCGGGTGGATCACTGACAGTGTTTTTAATATTTGACTGTCGCTCATTTTTCCATATTTCTGGTGCATGGGAAGTGAAGTAACCGATATAATGACTGTACATAAGAATAATACCGGTGTCATCGCAGAGTTTCTAATCCATGTAGTATATTTGTCCCAGATGATCAACACCTTACAATGCTTATTGTACATTGTACACATAGCCATAAAACCTGTACAATTGTAGTCTATGATATACTTGATTTCACAACTATACACAAGTCCAACAAATTTTCTTATAAAATTGTAAAAGTTTAATACATTTATCATCACCATTAGAAATTAACATCAAAATACAAATCACATGAGTCTGTTATAGGTCAGAGGCAGGCCCGTAGCCAGGATTTTTTCTGGGGGGTGCAGATTTTTCAAAAAGTGGACCTTTTTCCCAAAATGTGGACCTTTTCACAATAGAGGAGGTGTAAATTTGGCAAAAGTGGACCTGTTTGGCCAAATATTGCCCTTTTTTGACCCAAAAAAGCATAAAACCCCAATTTTTTTCCTAGCTCGCTTTGCTAGCACACATTTTGTGGACCTTTTTGGAATTTTGGAGACTTGGGTGGGTACATCGCACCCCCTGGCTATGGCCCTGGTCAGAGGTTTTAGATTCCATGTGATGACAAATTAATTGAAACAACCGGTACATGGGGGTACTCAGTACTTAATGAACATATAAGAAAATACATGCGTCTCATTTTGGGCCATTTGGTGTATTAATGATCCCTTTTCTAGTTAATTTTGGTATATGGATAGGTCCTTTTTTCAAAATGTTCTTAAATATTTGGGAAAACAGTCCAATTTTACCTGAGAGAATCCAAAATTTGCTTAAAATGAGGTACAAATTGTGCTAATATGTGTTCAATTTGGACAAACCAATTGAATCTCAGGCAACGCTATGGGTCCCTGAAAATTGGTAGAGCTCGGGGTCCATTTTTCAGAATCATGGAAGGAGGCACATCCCTAGGCCCAAACATATATGCTAGCCGTTGGTTTGGTCACAAATTGGTAAAATAACTATAATTTCATGAGTAACTTACAGGGTAAGGTGAAGTAGTGGTTATATCAGAAGGTTGTGGGTTCAAGCCCAGTAAGATCCAGTGTGTCGTGTCCTTTACCTTGCTTATGTTACAAACCATTTGGGCATCTTAACCATCTAGGTACGTATGTACTATTGTATTCAACAGAATATAGCAGTCACCTGGGTGCTACTCTTAAAGGTTCAACAAGAGATTTCAAATAACAGGTGTCCCCAAAAAATGTGAAAATTCTGATTTTGGCACTGGTGTAAGCTTTATATAAAAATATCCCCATCTGTAAGGACTAAGCTGAGGAATGTTTCTTTTGTACAAAAATTGTAAAATTTCTAATTTCGTATAGGAGCAAATACGAAATTCAGCCTATGTTTTCTATTGCAATATAAGCATATACAAATCACCTTTTGTTTTCATTTTAAAAGGGGATCTATTGCAGTGGCGGATTTAAAATCGCAGTTTCAGCAGGCTGCTGACACTGCGACCCCCTAAAATATTGCTCTCAGGCCCCTTAGACACACGTCCTAAGTAGCACTACAGTGTACAGTTGCGTCGCTTCTGACTGCTTAAGGGCCCCCACCCCCTCAAGTGCTGACTGGGGCCCTTTTACACTCCTAACTCGCGCCGGCTGATCTATTCGTTGTGTCTAATCTATATGAAATCACTACATATCACAGAAAATATGAATGGCTTGAAATCTCTCGTTGCACCTTTAAGTTAACACAATGGTAGATACCAGAGGGTATTTTAATCAATGCCAATGAATGCATTGCAAATGTGCCTACACTGTACTGTACTAAACACATGTCAGTACTTAGGGATAAAAAGTATCGTGGAAGTTTAAGAACCACAAGACATTTCATGATCATGCTAAAAATTCCCTAAGTACTAATGCTTTGTGTGCTAAAATGCGTGTAGAAGTCAGGGTTTTACGTGTTAAGAATAGGATTTTTGTGAGATCACATGACCTTATTGAGGTGTAATTTCCCAAAACTGTTGTATTGTGGGATTGACTCAATACACCCTCTGGGTACATACCTAGACAGTAATAGTATGTCAAAGGGAGTCTAACTTCGACTAAATGTTTTTAATTTAAACAAGTTAGTGCTTCATGAATGGGCCTTTTTTCTTTTAACATACACTAAAATTTGCTGGGCCATCGATGAGAAATTTTCTCACCGATAACATCACACTCTCTGTGTACATTGAAAGAAAAAAAAGGTCAATTTATGAAGGACCTGGTTTAAACCTGGGTCTAAAGTCAGACTCCTTTCTAGAATACCAACTAAGTGTACCTAGAAGTCCGTAACAGTTGTCTTTCTTTTTAATGAAAAGGAGGGCAAGTTTTAGATCAAGGAAACCAAAAAAATTCAAAACTGGAAAATGAACCACCACCAAAAAAGACTTGTTTCAACTATCAATATAAAAATATCAAGAGCAAGTTTGTGGGACTTAATTTTGTTCTATATTAATCCATTTAAGGGTTATCTTTGATAACTTCAGTAGATCAGCACAAGTATCACATGCTACATCTGACAGGGAGCCACAATTATCTCCTCAACCTAAGGGCCTATAGGCTCAAATGGGTACCAATATTTGCTGGAATAGTAAAACAAACTTGCTGTGCAGGAAGAATGGTGACCCATCTGTGGGAGGAATGGCAAACCCCCTAGCATACAGCATCAAGGTCTGACCCAAACCCCTTCAGGGAGACAGATGGTAGGCCTGTGAGCCCAAAACTTTCACATAACCTTAACCTACACTAACCAACATAGAACACTGGATAAGTAGAGGGTGGTTTAGATCAATTCCCAATGACTCTAAGAATGCCAATTGATCCATTATAGATATACTCCTGTGCAAAAAAAAAAAAAAAAAAAAAAAAAAAAATATCAATATAAAAATATCAAGAGCAAGTTTGTGGGACTTAATTTTGTTCTATATTAATCCATTTAAGGGTTATCTTTGATAACTTCAGTAGATCAGCACAAGTATCACATGCTACATCTGACAGGGTGCAAAATAAGATTTTTAAAGGGCAGCCAATTTCAAGGCAATTTTCAATTGTGTAAAAGGGCATCAAGGCAATTACATGTTAATGAATAGGGCCAAGAATGACAAAAATTTAGGGCATCAAGGCAACTGGTAGGGGCACCGAAGGCAATTGCCTTCGGTGCCTTCGGTTATTTTGCGCCCTGACATCTGACAGGGAGCCACAATTATCTCCTCAACCTAAGGGCCTATAGGCTCAAATGGGTACCAATATTTGCTGGAATAGTAAAACAAACTTGCTGTGCAGGAAGAATGGTGACCCATCTGTGGGAGGAATGGCAAACCCCCTAGCATACAGCATCAAGGTCTGACCCAAACCCCTTCAGGGAGACAGATGGTAGGCCTGTGAGCCCAAAACTTTCACATAACCTTAACCTACACTAACCAACATAGAACACTGGATAAGTAGAGGGTGGTTTAGATCAATTCCCAATGACTCTAAGAATGCCAATTGATCCATTATAGATATACTCCTGTGCAAAAAAAAAAATCCCCTCTGACTACAGAGCCTCTGTAGGCTTGTGGAGGAATTATTTCCATTTAAACAAGTGGTTTGAACCACTAGTGTCCCCTGCTTTTGTGAGCCATCTTTCTTCACTCTCTGCACAGGTTGACCTCTAATTACCTTTGACCTTGGTATGTGACCTTTAACCCTACTATGACATGCAAGTTTCTATGGTGCACCTATGACCTGAGTTTGGTGGCAATTGGATTTGAGTGTCCATGCCAAGTAATTTGAAAAAGGTTTACCAAAACTTTAACACACACACATATAAACAGACGGACACAGAATTTGTTTTAGTATGTGCATCCCTGCACTAGTGCGCAGCAGGCAAAACAAAAGTGGTACACTTCTAATTTCTTCAATGAATGTGAATCTTCAATCACTGGGGAAGGACATATGACTCTTGCACCAGCAAACCTGCCAGCACTGAATCTGAGACTACACACAGAGCAGAAGAGGATTCCTCAAATGAACATTGTCCCACTTGTATTCAAAGGTGGATATAATGCGTGAACAAGAAAACGCATAAAAAGGGTCTCTTTTTTCCAACAGGCGATGTACGCGCGTGCATTGATTAGGGTGTCAAAAACAGCAAAATATGAAAAAAAGGGTATTTTTTTTCATAACCCTGAAATTTTGATGTTTGCGAGATCAAAATCATAAAAAATATTGTAATTTGGAAGTAAAGCAACATGAGCAAAGCCAGATAATAAGTGTATATTATCAACACAATGCATTGCTTACTTGTTTAGGGAGCAAAAACTGACAAAAAGACTTGTTTATGTTTGCAAAAACAGACAAAAATGCTTGTTTAGGGTATGTGTTTTAGTTGGTGGATACACTCGTTTAGGGTACATTTTGGAAGTCCATGTTCACGCATCATATCCACCTTTGAATACGACTGCCCCCGGGGAAATTGTTCCGAGTACGTAATCTCGCATGGCAGAATGCATAAGAGAAAAATCGATGTCATACATAAGGTTTAAACATTTTAGAAATGTATTTACATGCCTACTATATGCATCAATGATTTTTTTACCAGATTTTTGCAGAGGGGTATATTTGAATGTGCACCTAATGTCACAACTATTCAAAATCCCCTCTGACCTATGGGTATTGTACTTTGTGTACTATGCCAAATGGATAAATTATCAACCAATAGCACTTCAGGAGCATTAGCTTCACATGGATCTTTGTAAACTAGGTTGTAATAAGAATTTTACAGATTTACAAATAGCATAGAGTATTATACTCTGTTATAATTCCTTTTCTGTGTCAAAACTATGCCCGCATTCCCGCCAGACAGAACCATGACAACACGCAAGGAAAATACATAGATGCGTGTCACACACAGCAACTCTGTATGTAGACGCCTATTTCAGAAAAGGAATTGTGATGGCAAGTATAGTGCTCCAGTAGCACTATTTGTTAATGACATCTCAAACTTGCATTGCAACAAAGTGCTATCATTTTACGAAGACTCAACATTTGATATTTTACAGCTCAAGTGCTTTCACACTAATTCTTACATTTGACATGTCAACATATCACAGGGGTGTCCAACCTGCGGCCCGCGGGCCATTTGCGGCCCGCTAAAAGCTCATATGCGGCCCTCGAGGTACTCCCAGAAAAAAATGAATATTTCAAATATGTAAAAATTTATTACATATCTCATAAACAGAATCAAAGAACAATACCCACATAACATTTCTCCCCACGCCACCACCACCTCCTCCTCCCACCCCCCCCCCCCCCCCCCCCCCCCCCCCCAATACATACACACACACACGGTAAAAAAGCAGATCATCCACATGTTACACCAACTCTTAGCCACAAAAACAGATTCAACAGCAGATTTGTATGGATGACTATTAACTAGGTGGTACTCAACACAAATCACCAAAACTGGGACGTGCCATAAATATGGGTCTCATTTTCAGCCGTCTGGTATATGAATAATTTTTTTCATGCCAATTTCGGTGTAGAAAAGAGTCGCTTTTTCAATTTTTTTACAAATTTGTTGAGAAAATTAGTCCAATTTTCACAATCTGAAATCAAAATTCTCTAAAAATTGTAGGAAAATTCGTCAAATCCAAAGCCAAAAGTTTCCAAATTTGATGAAGAAAGAAAAATTTGTGTTAAATTTGGCCCAAATCGCCTCTCTGGGTATATAAGCTAGGGTTCTTTTTTAAATTGGTGTAAATTGGTAAATGGCACCAAAATCAAAAAAACAATTATTTTTGCCTCCGATTATTTGCTGGAGGCCCTCGATCGGGTTGGATTCACCAATGCGGCCCCTGATTCAAAAAGGTTTGACACCCATGCCTGAAATGATAAGTACATAATTATCGAGTATTTAGAGAAAATACCTTTCATAACCGCTCACAATTTTTGTTATATGATTTTTATGAAAGTTTTAAAAATCTGATGCATTTCAACAACTTATCCATTCAGAAGCTGTATTTGACAAAAAATCTATGTACAATCATGCTATTGATTCTTGAGAGATTTACTTAAAGACCACTATCCAGTGATTTTGCTAAATCAGAAAATCGCAAAAAAAAAATAAAATCATCAAACATCAAGGATTTTTGCATGTCTGCAAACGCGCATGGTATCCAAACATACCCTGAAAACTTAAGGACCAGAAGCACCCTGATAAGGACACAAAACTGATATTTTAGGCAATTAGTGTCCGTTCGGACACTTCCTACAACACGTAATTGAATGGAGTTCGTATCTTTGAATACTGCCGATTTTTTCCTTTTTTGCATTCTTATGAGAAGGAAAAAAAAGTAACTTATGAGAATTCTGCAGGCTTGTTCCTTCACTTTTAAGCTATCTGCAAAATTTTAAATATTTGATTCTTTTCGGATAAATCACTGATACATGTCTTAAGCAACATACTCAAGACTTTGATAATTGAACAAGGAAAATTGAGGTTACTACTAATTAGACACTCAAAATCACACACCATTTTCAGAGTCATTTTGATTAATACATTTTAAGGCATTTGTTTATAACTTTGAGAATCAACCATTCACTATCTATTGCATTGGAGGAGAAGGAGAGACGCTGCTAACTACATTAGATCAAATATGGCACTAGACAAACCATGTGAAACAAGACAGTTATCATAAATCCTTTTCCATTCAGCCACAATTAAAATACTAGAAGGTAGCGTTCTCGGCTTTCGCGCTCGCTATATTCAAAGAATATAGCTGTGGGCCGCCCTGACCCTTGACCCGGGCACATGAACTTTGATCCATCAACCGTATGAGGGTGATAGCATGGTGCAACTAGACAAAAGTTTGGTTCCAATTGAACTTAGTTCAATTTAGATAAATTTACATTTTAGCCCATTTTTCAACTTGAACTCATTTGACCTTTGAACTTTCATGGAGGTGTGACTTTTATGACCTTTGACCTCCTTCAACATATGAGGGATCCATGGTGAACCTCGATGACAGAAGTTTGGTTACCAATTGAAGTTAAACTTTTCAATTGAGGCAATTTAAAAAAAAACGTAACAATTGTGACACCACACACATACACACATTACACACACACAAGGATGGATAAGTGTCCTGCCAGCTATAGCTGGCGGGCCCTTTACCAATAGCTGGGGCCACAAAATAAAAATGTCTTTAGTAGCATTTCTGCACGATTTCATGTTCAATTCATAATATAATAGTGCTTCAAAAGAAAATATGCAATGGTCCTCACAAGAAAAAAATAATCCCACTTGTAACCCACAATAGGATATCACATAAAGAGATAGTCATTTCGAGAGGGTGCCTCATTTTCAAAAATTGGGAGTTTTACATCTTAAAATTTTTACCTAAAATGAATGACAACACTTTCAAGTGGTTTACCAGAAGATGCCTTATTTATAAGAAGGTATGAATGGTCTAAACAAGTTGAAAACACCCAAACTAAGCTGAAACATTGACAATGCTTACAATAAATTACAAATGCGAGGGTAAAAAAAAATTGACTCAAAGAAAATGTCTGTGAATTCAACCGAACTTTGCCATTCAAGTATAATAAAAGGCCAGTTGTCAATCTATATTCCATGGACCAATTTATTGTATCTATAGTAACACGGGGTTCCATGCCTCTTGGGTTCACTTGGAACAGTGGCGTAAAAGGCGGGGGGGCAGGTTCCCCCAACCCCCCGCACGAATGGGGCGGGGAAAACTTTGCAAAAAATCATGCTAATTCAAGCCGTTTTTTTAGCCCTATGACCGGGAAAATGTGGCCTTTTGACCCAACCTGAGGGAAAATCCAAGACTGGGAAATTTGCCCCTACAGAGCGGGCAGGCCCGATACGCCCACTGACTTGGAAATATGTAGAGCCAGTGCCAACTACTGGACAGATTGAGGAGGGGACCGGATCTTTAGAGAATAAAAGATGAGATGTTTTGTTTTGGCCACTTAGATGGTGTCATAATGGATGGGCATCCAATATGTTGAGTGGTGGATGCCGCGCAGCCGGTAGCCACCACGATAAAATATTGGGGGCCCATTCCATTATGACACCATCTAAGTGGCCAAAACAAAATATCACGTTGATGTCTCATTAGTTAGTTAGATTATTAGGAAAAAAAGGCGTCTAACAGCATTTTGTTTATTCATTTTAAATATTTGCACCCCTCTTGAAAAACAAATGTTTCAACCCAAGGAACCAAAGTCATCGCGCGGTGATCGTCACGCTGCGTAAACTGCATTTGCGTACCAACACGAAATGCACGACGCAGCATAAACGCGCCGTTGCGCGTGTCATATATTCGACTGCACCGCGTAATTGCTGCACGCACTATCCATCTATTATCCAGTAATGGATGGGCGGAGCTTTGACCTAATCCAATCAAATTTCTTGTTAACATGATAAACCACGCCCACTGAATAAGAATTTAGTATATAAAGTTTTCACCTTGATAGAGTGACCTTCACCCCAAAACCCTACCTGTAGAGTTTCACGGCAATATTTCAACACATTTTTTTGACATGAGCAAAAAATGTGATTTTGTAATCCCCATAGAGTACTGTGTACAATTAATATTGGTCGACCAAAATGGGACATTTTTGCTTATAACATCGAAACCAAACATCCTTTAGCCCTAAGATCATAGGGTAAATGAGAAAATAGTAGCTTAGCTTTCTTTAGATACTAAAATTTTGACCAATTCCGGTAAAATCTGTGGTTCCGGGGATGAGGCTATTAGCAATCGGACCAAGGCCCTTTAACATATGTAAACATTAAAAGTTAGACTTCAGTAGTAAACACCTAAAAGAGGGTTTATCAATATAGAACAGATTTGAAAAACTTCTAAAAAAATCCACCAAATATACCTTAAGAAAACTGAACACAATAATATTCAATCACACGATACCAAGTTACAAACACAGTACCATATACCCACCACAACAATACCCACCACAACAATGAACATATGATAAGCATGATTAGCCTTTGAAGTATTCTCAATTATATACATGTGCATATTGTTGAGGTGCAACATGAGTCTTGTTTTACATTCAAAATATGTACTACAAAATATGTACAACCGAAGCAGCATGAAATTTATCAAAACATGTCCAACTTTCCCAAGCAGACTGCCCTGTAAGCATGTGCATGTATTGTGTGTCATCCAAGTATCTATACTCTGTCCAGCTGGTAGTACGAAGTAGCGACGCAGGCGTATACATTGCACTGACTTTCAGCGCACGTGTAGGCAAAGCGCAAGCACACTGCAACTGAAAGGCGGCACTGGGTATACGTGCGCGTCGTCACTTCATACACGACAAAGTATAGGTCAAACTGGTATTTCTGAGTTAGGATTTGGGTTATAGTTTAGGTTAAAGCAATAACAGCACATTTTTTGAAGAGCGCCCCCAATTTTCAAAATTTAATATTTTTGCAGAGTTATGTTGTCTAGGAAACTATACCTGCGAACGAGAATGCTAAAAAATTTGTATTTATCATAAAATAAGCGATTTAGTAATTAAAATTGGGATCCCAGATTGTACTTAACGGCAGAGCTGGAAATGCAAAGTTTATGTCCGTCCATGATGAAATAGTGCCACCTTAAGAAAATGACCTCTAACTTGACTTGCCTGAACCAATAAAACAACTAATGGATGAGCGTAGACACGTACATGGCGCTATTTCCCGGCTATTTCATATTGAAAGGCCGTTTCCAGCAGCTGTTGAATTATTATCGGAGATCTCCAATATTAATTATTCTAATTACAAAATTCCTTCGTTTGCAACACATAGACATTTTCAAGCTTAACCATTCACAGGTATAGTTTACTATCCAGTTACCAATGCAACCGTATAAAAATTTCAATTTTTTTGTTAAATTGGGGGCGCTCTTCAAAAAAATGTGCTATTATTGCTTTAAAGGGAAGGTTATTGTTAGACTACTTTGTATATAGTCCTTATTGTTTCATGAAGTAGGTACATTTAGTCGGCATAGTCTATAGATACACTGATAGAGTGCAAAGATTCCATTTGAAGATTGTCATCGTGATCATGCTAATTATTGAACCGCTCAAAATAGTTTGTCTGAGTGGTTAACTGTATTTACTACAAAAGCCACAATCAACAACTTGATCAGAATGCTACAATGCTCGGCCTCTTTACCAACTGATAAAATGTTTTAATTTTCAAAGAGCTCCATTGTAAAAACAATGTTGGACTACAAAGAGGTCTAGACTTTATGATTAAGGCCAAACATGAGGAGGTTGGAGGTTGTTTACCTGAATGGAATAGTGGCATTTGGTCACTGGTTGGCTTGGCACTGAACCAGATGGTGTTTTGAGTCAATCCCACAATGCACTAGTTCTGGGAAATTTCACATCAATAAGGTCATGTGATCTAATAAAAATCATATTCTTAATACATAAAACCCTCAGGCTGACTTTAACGCTTATTTTAGCCTACAAAGCGTTAGTACTTAGGGAATTTTTAGCATGATTATGAAATGTCTTGTGCTTCCTGAACTTTTGGACCACTTTTTTTGACATGCGTTTAGTACAGTACAGTATATGCACATTGCTATGCATCATGGGATTGATTCAAAACACCCTCTGGCACTGAATATATACATCCCTACATTCATCATAGGTGACCCAGGGCAGAATCAATTCAATATGACAACCATTGTTTGGCTTCCTTTAATATTTACTATTCTTGCATACAAATTACAGCAAGAATTTCAGTGAGAATCTAAGAATCCACCCTCACTTGGACTCTTTGCAATAGATTTGCGAGAATCCAGCAAGATTCCCTTTTACAACACCACAATAGCTAAATGGTGAGAATCCCAAGCTTCTCGTCAATTTTTCCCCTCGAATTCAAATGGATTCTCGGCAAGGTGAATTAAAATTCAATGCCTGCCAATTGACAGCAACATTTTGAAAGCATGACCCCAAGGAATCTTTATGAAATGCTTATTTTCTTCATGAACTGCTTTGCAGCGCTCATTTGAAAGAGGGATCCCTGTATGAGGTTGGTGGTCTTTTAGCATCATCTTTGGAGCAGGAAGTTCACTTTCTAAAAGCAATGAATCAACTTAGGCCAAAAAAAAAAATTGTTTGATTGTCCTCATCCGACCGACCCTAATTTTGGAAATCAGGAAAAACTTTTTTTTTTCCTTTTAGTGTGCAAAAGAATGCCGACCCTAATTTTGAAAAATTCCTAAGTTTTTTTTTTCAATTTTAACTTTCTGAAACGTAAAAAAGATGATGTTTAAACAGTTTCTTAGCATGTTAGTTGGGTTTCATAATGTACAAAGATGCATTTTTGAGTAAGAATCAACTTCATTTTTAGTGTTTGATTAACTTTATTAATACAAGTACACGTTTCAATATACTTTGCTATTGACATTAAAAAAAAAGTTTTTCCGACCGACCGACCCAACTCTAAGTCGTCTATGGACAATCAAACAATTTTTTTTGGCTTTATGGCATCCAACATTGCTCTTTAATTTGTCACCAGAAATTTGGTATTTATCGGTGTGTGTCCCATCTTGTGCCCGTCACTTTGGGAGGTAGACAAAGCCACCCTGTTAATGGCAAATGGATATGAATTTCATAATCAAATGCTGTGGTGTGTTACAGAGAATCACATCTGTATATCTTTGCTGATCTAATTGATCTGTACTTCATACACTGTACAATCATTGTTTCTTTTGCATTATGAGGTAGAAGTACGTACAAAACAACCAAGAGAACAGATATCACTCGTCGTGTGAGGGCAAGAAGGCCCTAAGTGCAATAGCTGCCATATGATACATCTGTGTGCTGCCATGTATTAGGAAAACTCAACTTATATCTACTTGGGTCAGTGGCTCTGGCTCTTGAAATTCAAGAACCATTTCAAGAGCCACTGACCAAAGACTTGGCATAATAGTATGTCTGAAGGGACTTTCTGACAATTGCTAGCTATTGCTCTTATGACCATCAAGCACGCACACGACAAACTGCATCACGGATACAAATTACACATTCTCTCTCTGGTTGGTTGGAAAATAGTTACAGCTGTTCCAAGTGAAAGTGTTAGACCAAGGGGGTGATGTGTGAACACGATTCAAAACCAGTCGTCCGTGCTGCGGCGCTGACATTTTGAATATTGACGGAAAATAATCTATCAGGTTGGTGGCTTGTATACACACTAATGTCAATTGATACAAAACAACCGCCAAAATATCAGGTTGGATTGTTGGGTGTGCTATTGGGGGTGTTTAAATTTTGTCCTACCCATGGCCACCCAATGAATGAAATGACACTCAGTAGTTCTTGATTAAATTTTTAAAAAAAACCGCCTCAATGAATACATCTTTGTCACCTAAGCCGCGCATGCATGAGGAGAAAAAAGAGTAACGGAGCACAATGATCCAGGTACACTAAGATTACACCTGGCCACCTCTAACACATACATTAATTGTATCACTACCGATTTAGTGTAATGCAAAGCGGAACCCACAGTATGTGGAAAAGAAGCGGAGGGCAGCCATTGCTTTCTATGTTGGTACTCTATGTTTTCTTGTGGTCGGCAAAACATGCCAGACGATGAATTTCTAAAGATACGTAACGTTTTGACCTCTATCTATATAGAACCTCTTTGTGATGATTCTGACCAATGTCATCAGCTAATCATAGTACAGCAACACTAGTGTCTGGTTGACTACTCCCTGATGTTATAGATGATGTGACCTATGATGTCACATGTTGACATTCAGGATTCTGTCTGTTGTTTTGTGGCAAGCAAAATATTACAGTAGTTTCTATGGTGAGCACATAAAATCTGGTTGTAAATTACTTGCAGAACCTTTCTTGATCTAAATTTAGTAATGCAGCTGGTAGCATTAGCAAGCATGCTTAATAAGAATGTTTGTGTTATTTAATTTGAAACAAAAGTTACAGCAAAAAATGAAATTTCCCCATGTAAAGTATAGGGGCTTTTGCCCGTCAGTTTTTCAGACTTTCCCTAGTCTTGCACCAACAGGGGCGCCACAAACATTATAGATAAATGTCACATCATCTATAGTCAGGGACAGAATTAGGGGACCAATTGCATGTATGTCAGGGTTGCATGGTCATTCAGCATGCCATGGACTGTGATTGGTTTGAATGTGAAGTTTAGGCAAGGCATGTTCGAATAATGATTTTAAAGTCTAGGTGCCCTTTGTGAGTGAAGTTTGCGAACATGATTTACATATTTGAAGTAAGCTTTCTGTTTTAATAAGCTTAACTGTTCAACTATTATTCACGGCAGACATGTTTTCTGCATGCACTCTCAAATCAGACGTGCATGGTCACCTTATACTGTTCCCGACTATAAGCTATAGTTGTCTTGGACAGTAAAAAACATCAAATGCATCCTATTGGCCAAACTTGTTTCCTGGACACGCTATATATAAACACATGCCAATGGAAACTAGTATATGCATGCATATTTGAATAAATAAAACAATCAAAAATACACCACTGTCCCCGGACCGCGAGTGTGCCGTCACGGTTTGTGAATGGGGCCAAAGGTCACAGGAGGTCACCAACATGTCACCCCACCCGGCCCCCTCCTTTCCACCAAGTTACATCATCCTTATGGAACTCATACGGCATGCAAAATTAAGGTTTAACATTTTGACCACAGACACACGCACATACAGACATATGACCAGAGTAATCCCCATGTGCCTTCTGCAATTCTTGCAGACAACACAAAAAGTAACATTTTATGAACTGTGCATATAAAACACAAAGTAAACCAATTGACTCAAGAAAAGTACAAGTAAGTTATTAAGCATTTCTGTTGCAAATTAAGTATTATTTGTTGACTGGCCTTTTGAGAAAAATATGCTTCCTCCAGCCTTCCAGAACCATTCAGACCTGGTGCAAGCTTGTTTGTGTTTATTTGTTGAATTTTATAATACACTTTATGAAAAAAAAAACTTAATTGGTAACTTGTAGTTTTCAGTATTTAAAATATTCAAAGCAAGGGTCACTAATGACAATCAAATCAAATCTTCGTACCTTATTTGTATACTATACATGAACCACCTTGGGCAAGCGGCACTCAAAATTGACTGGAGGTACATGTGCATGCCTCTGACATCCATGTCTGATAAAAAAATTGGATTGATTAAGCCCAAATTAATTGGTCGAGCTATGAGTTGCAAAAATATTGGGCGAGACGCAGTCGAGCCCAATATTTTAAAACTCATAGCGAGACCAATTAATATTGGGCGTAAATTATCCAATTTTATCATTATCATGTTTTGGATCCGATATTTTCACACACTTGGGACTCCTCAAAACATGATAATGCTTGTAATCGATCACCAACCTTGGCTCCAAGTACTGGACTCAAATCCGTTTTCATATTATGCAAGTTTATTCCAATCCATGATCCCAATCCTCTCTTAGAGGTGCAGTTCAAGATTCTAACACCACCCATTTTATTTATGGTTCACTTGATATCCTTGAGAACTGTCTTCCTAAAATTTTACTTGATTCTTGTACATTTTAGTGTTAGAAGGGGTATGGCCATTTATTAGTAACCCTGTTACAGGCACCAACAGAACTGGCAGACAATTAGAGCCGTGCATAAAGTAAACCAAATGTACTCGAGCGTTTGCACAGAACTGCGCGCACCACGCATAATATACTCACTGCGTCTCGTGCATTGTCTTGCACCTACATTATTCCATATGAGTTTGCACTGTTGCAAGGCCCGCCTATTTGGTGGTAATCAAAGTATACGCCAAATTAGAAATGCGCAATTCAGTAATGTACAATTACCTTCAAGGTAATTCCTTAGAGACCAGTTGCTAATTGGCTTATAAAAAACCTTGTAAATGGATGTCACACCGTCTATAGGCTAGTGTGTTTAATTTCATATACAGACACAAAATACCAAATTTTGCATTACTTGCACAGCTGACAAAATCTGCAAATGCCCCTTAATCTGGAAATATCAGTTGCAAAAAACTTTGTCCAATGAGAAGTATGGAATGATGTCATTATTTTTGTGCGGCTATTTTGCATGCATATTACGCACACCAACTTTGTATGATTGCGTTTGCAGTTGCGGCTCACTGTGATGCACACGTTTAACACTGTGTGAAAGATATGGCATCACTCCTTACATCTGGCCAGTCAAAGTATAGGATAAAGTCTCAACCACAATTCCTTTAATGCATAGTCCGATCGTTTATGCCACTTCCGGGGCCAGGGCTTCATGCAAATTATGTACTGATCGCACCCAGCATTGGCGATTGTTGTCAAGGTACACTGACCAAATCACGGGTTAGTGCGGACGGTGGTACGCTAGCGGAACGCACTACATGCTTAAAATATGCTTATATTGTTAAAGAAATGGTGGCTTCTACTTTATATTTTGACTTAAAATAAGTGCAACCAATGCCGACGATCTCCTGTTGCCACACCTCAGCTCTTTGCATTCATGAGCTCTAACCTGATCCACTGCAGAATGTTGGCAGTAAAAATTAGCAAAATATATACAACAATAATAAAATACATGGAAAATTTGCCTTTTAAAGGCCCATAACTTTGCAATTTAGTACGCAGGAGATACGGCGATTTCAAGATTCAATAGCTTTGATCTGTACAATATAACAATAATGTATTTCAAAATTGCCAACATTTAACCAAGTAGATCAGATTAGAACACATTGTCCTTGGACTGTGATTATAGAACATACATGATTTTAGCATGCTCTTGTTGTGGCTTCTGAATTATCTTCTAGTTGTAGAGACTACAAAACTAATGGCAGCCCATTTGGGGATGCCGAAAATAGTCAATGGTTTTTGCCCAAGAAGCAGGTACTATACTTTGTTCATCACCAAATAGGCAAGACTCTTCACACCGTGAATTGATATAGAATAATGCGGGCGCAACTACAAGCAACACTACGGCAGCAGACACAGTTGTGATGTACGTGCGGCGCATGCTTGTGGCAAGAGGCGCGCATGTAAAACAGAATTACTTTCACATGCAGATAAACAAAAGCCGAATAATTTTTGCCTATTATGTGATGAACAAAGTATAGTACATTAAACTAAGACATTTTAATTCTCAGTTCTTTCAGCTCAACCTGCTTGTCACACTCAAAAACAAATATTAAAACCGATATATTAAAAAATACCTCGGTCCTCGGACCGCTTGTGTCGCCTGCCGTTGTGGTTGTGATGATAAGGCCAACCATGAACGCTTTGACCTTGATAGTGGAGAGCGTGGCACTAGCGGTTAGGGTGCTTGCCTCTGGCGCATATTTGCCATTCAAAATTCCCGTGTTCGAATCCCGGTGGGGTTATTTGCTGGGATTTATTCAGGTCTAATCAATTCTGGATTTGATATGTATACAGCTATTGATTAATACAGAATACCGCTCTCCCTCCATGGTTCACTTGAATTGGGCAAATGGATCATGAAAGCATCCTGTCCTTCGAGGGGACGTTAAGGGCCCGTCTTCCCGTGTACAGAGTCACAACTGTCCATGAACATCGGCAGTCAGTGTCGAAAATAGAGTAGGGTGTAAACCCCACTGTTCCCATCCGCCCAGGCCTCAAATAACGGGCCATTTTAGAGGAGCCGTCCGTATCATGGACAACGCGGCCCCGGATCACACACGTAAGCGACAAATCCTGACACACACCACAACCATTACCAATGACTTGTGGATTCGAGCTAACTACACTACTTGATATTTGACCTTGGAACCTTATAACAAACGAGGGTTTGCATGTAACTCCATAAACCAAGTTTGTTTCCAGTGAACTTTTCCAAATGAGGTCAATTTTACATTTTCCGCCTATCTTTAAACTTGAACCTACCTGATTTGACCTTCACATTGACCAACTTTGACTCATCAAAAATGGAGGAATGTCAGGTTTTGCACCTGTGACCCAATTTGTTTTAATCCATCAAAGGTATGAGGATATTCAGGCAAATGTTAACTCTTTTTTCATGCAACCATACATCAACAACAACAGACAACAACATCCAGTGTGACAAAGTGATCCCTATGTGTCTTCCTGCCTTAGGGCATGCAACACAAAAACTGGCAGATATTTATATCAAATTTGAATCTGCCAATTTTTAACTCACAATACTCGACATACAGACTACTTCCCTGTAAAACCACAAACGTTCTGGGCTTTATTTCTTTCTATTTCCTGTGTCACGAAAAAATGTTTCCTTATTTTAAGATATTTTTATTTCATTATATATTATATATATATAAAAAGTGCAAATTTGCAATCTACATTTTTAATACAATAAAAAGGCATCCTATTTTAGAACACCACACAATGACTCTAAAGACAGAATGTTCAATCTCCTAATTATAATTGAACCCCAAGTTTGTTCCAAAATCGCATTAGAAGATATCAAAATCTAGCCTCAACTGAATTTGGTGCATCTCAGTTTTGGTAGCACTGAAACTGGCTCGGCTAATTAGGGGCAAATTAATATTTACAGCAAGGGGGCGGCATAAATGGAAGAATTTTCACATTTTTTTTCAAACCACTTAAACTGGTTTGCATATTATTACTCGTAGAAAAATAAAATCCGATTCCCATATATGTTCTGTATTATTATTATTAGGGTAAATTTTGCATTGGACTTTCATGCCAAAGATGTTTAATTGGGTGAATCACAGAAAATGCTGTATTTGCATTGGATTTACCATGTGAATTTAAGGTAAAATGTTCATCCATGGGCATTTATAAGGGTGGTATGAGATCTATCATTGATTGGCCTGAGCAATTTAATGCCCACACTATTTTTTTCATTTTAAAATTTACTTTTAACTTCCTCCTATGGTATGGCAAATCCAATGCAAATGCAGCATTTTCTGTGGTTCAACCAAATAAACATCTTTGGTATCATTACTGAAAGTCCAATGTAAAATTTACCCCAATAAATACCAATCCATGCCACTTTTTGGTGTTTTACTCACATCTCCAAAATTCTGTTGCCCTTCTGGATTTGAGTTCATCTTGTTTCTCGTGGATTTTCTTTGGAATGCTGCTCAACAACCTTTGATTTCCCTCTTTGGCATTTTATACTGACTGCCTGGCCTAGCATACTCACACATGCATAGGTTTCACAATGCCATCTGACTTGAATGTAGTTATTGGACACTATGGAAAAGGTTACCAAACAGGGCTTCAACAACAACAGATAATCAGCATTAGTAGTAGGGTTATAAACGAGAATCCCATTCCAGAAGTTTGGGGATGAAGGTTTGAAGATGTTTTTCAATAGTTTGAAGGGTGCTGAATCTGAATTTTTGGGTCCAACCTCTGGGAAATGTGGGGAACTTTGTAAAATAAGGGGGTAAAATTAGTACAGGGGTGAATTTGAAATCAAGTCAAATTGTGTTTAAATGTACACCAATGTATTTGTCTGATTATAAGGATTAAAAAAGGTATAGTTTGTATAGATTCCGACCTTTAGTTACACGGCGACAGCCCTGATAAGGTTCAAGGTCATTCTGGGGCAAAGGAAATCCAGTGCTCAGATTTTGTTGAAACTGGTGTCAAATTATTGCCCGGGTCATACTGAAGCAGAAAATCCATTTCAATTCTTTGGGTGACAGCTCTGTATACAATTTGAGGTCAAGTTTTAGTGACCCCTATAGACCATGTAGAGCCTTGTTACATTTTGCCCTCTAATTAGGAAACCAAATGCCAAACATTGTAAAATAAGGCAAGACGAACAATATCACACCAGTTTCAACAAAATCGGAACACTGGGTAACGTTTACCCCCAAGATGACCTTGAACCTTAATAGAGCTGTACCTGTTTAACTAAAGGTCAGAACCTAAACAAACTATACCTTTTTTAATCCTAATCCTTATAATGAGACAAATACAATGGTGTACATTTAAAGACAATTTGACTTAATTTCAAATTTACCCCTGTACTAATTTTACCCCCTATTTTACAAAGTTTCCCACATTTCCCAGAGGTTGGACCCAACAATTCTGATTCAGCACCCTTCAAACTAGAAAACATCTTCAAACCTTCTTCCCCAAACTTCTAGAATGGGATTCTCATTTATAACCCTACTATTTGCCATCCATCAGGGCCGGTGTCCAACCTGCGGCCCGCAAAGAGCTCGCATGCGGCCCGCGGGGCACTTCCCAGAAAAAAAATGCAGAAATTTCCTCAATCTGAAACCAAATTTGCTAATAAGGTCAACATTTCTTGGAAAAATGGAAAATTTGTGTTAAATTTGGCCCAAGATCTACATCTCTGGTGTAGCTCTGGGTCCCCTTTTTGGTGACAAATTGGTATAGATATGGGTTCTATTTGCAGACTCTCGAAGGCACATCATAAACCAAACTTGAGCTCCCCCCCCCCATTACTTGCTTGCAGCCCACAATAGATGTGGATTCAACTAATGCGGCCCCTGCGTCAAAGAGGTTGGACACCCCTGCCATTCATATAAGTGGCCATCAAACAAGGGGGCAACAAAAGTAGAGTGAAAGGCACCTGAGTTTTTGTTTATGGTTCACTAGTTATCTAGTGGGTGAGCCAGGCATGTTGGTCTGTATCACCTGGGGAGTGGGGCAGAGAGGCATTTATACCAGGACTACCTCATACTATGACATACACAAAAATGTATGATGGCCATTCTGTAGGGGTAGCTTAAGTGAGATAGGGGGTCGCAAAAGATTATACAGGGGTCAAAATTGAAAAGTGGTCCAATGCTGTTGAATTTATTTAAGCTTTCTTTAGGCAGGGTAGCACCTTCAGTGACAAGATCACTGATTTCCAAGGAGGTCCTGCATTTACAGAATGTACATGTACTTTTATAAACATAATTTATAATTGCATACCAAATTGTTCGTATGATCACAAGGATTAAAAAATACATCGGTCCTCGGACCGCTTGTGTCGCCTGCCGTCGCGGTTAGTGAATGATAAGCCTAATGACCTTTGACCTTGATATGTGACCTTTGACCTCATCAACAAATGAGGGATCCCATGTTGCACAGGCATGATTCAAGTTTGGTTCCAATTGAACTTCAACTTTTCAAATGAGGTCAATTTTACATTTTCAGCCCATTTTACAACTTGACCTCACATGACCTTTGACCTTGATATGTGACCTTTGACCTTGATATGTGACCTTTGACCTCATCAACAAATGAGGGATCCCATGTTGCACCTATGATTCAAGTTTTTTTTTTTTTTTTTTTTCGCTGTAGATGAGGTGTGGCGATCCCACTACAGCAACATTATATGGAGGAGTCTGGCCCAATCGCTTCGAAAGAGAGATGGGCACTCCGTTCCTGTGTACACAGGTCCGTCCCCTTTACCTTTTACCAAATTGTTCGTATGATCACAAGGATTAAAAAATACATCGGTCCTCGGACCGCTTGTGTCGCCTGCCGTCGCGGTTAGTGAATGATAGGCCTAATGACCTTTGACCTTGATATGTGACCTTTGACCTCATCAACAAATGAGGGATCCCATGTTGCACAGGCATGATTCAAGTTTGGTTCCAATTGAACTTCAACTTTACAAATGAGGTCAATTTTACATTTTCAGCCTATTTTACAATTTGACCTCACATGACCTTTGACCTTGGCATGTGACCTTTGACCTCATCAACAAGTGGGGGATGCCATGCTGCACCTGTGGCCCAAGTTTGGTTTAAATCCATCAAAGTATGAGGATATTACAGGCAAATGTTAACCCTTTTTCATAACAGACAACAACAACAGACATCAACAACAGACTACAACAACAGACTACAACAACAGTGGACAAAGTGATCGCTATGTGTCTTCCTGCCTTAGGGCAGGCGACACAACAACAGTGGACAAAGTGATCCCTATGTGTCTTCCTGCCTTAGGGCAGGCGACACAAAAAGTATAGTTTGTGTGAAATTACGCACCTCATTAGTACTACCGTATACCCCTACGGGGTCGGGGATAATGTTGGGTTTAACCTTGTACATTGTCCAAACTATACCTTATAAGTTATTTTACTTGTGATTACATTACAAACAATATGAGACCATTTGAAGCATTTTTTAATATATGACCCCTAGTCCAGGAAAATTAAGGTTTGACCTGGAACAAATTGCTATCAAAGGTTTTTTTGCACAATGCATTTGCTTAAGGTACCTAAAATGATAAACTGAAAGTCCGAGGAAATCCGAGTTGCAGAAATATGCCTAATTTGCATAAATTCAAAATGGCTGCCATTTTGATAGATTTTTGTTAATATCTTGAGTTTTGAGACTCGTAGCAGAATAATTTCAGTATCTATACCCATGTTTTCAAGGTCTGTGAACACAATTATGACAGTACTAATAGCATAGGATGTTTGGTTCAGACTTAATTGCATAAATCCAAAATGGCCGCCATTTTGATAGATTTTTGTCCACATCTCGAAATCTGAGTCACAGAGGAAGTCTAATATTGTGTCTATACACATAATTTTGTGATCAATTATTGCAATGTGAATTGTATAATGTGAATGATGAGACACCTTTTTCCCTTAATTAGCATAAATCCAAAATGGACAAGACAAGCAAAGCCAATGGTAATAATTGTGACAATAATGATACGTCCTAAGATTCGTGACAATTTTAACTTGCCAATATTATGGCACCAATATTGGTAAGATAACAAAACAACTGAACAATATATTGTACATTTCATATACCAGTCTAACCATGAGAATCATCCCCTGCTTCAGGATCAAGTCCCGGCCGTGAAAAATTGGCACATGTGATACCATTAATTTTAAAGGGGATGACCCTTTTTAAGTTTATAAAGTTTTCATTTTGATAGAATGGTCTTCACCCCAAACCCCACCTGTAAAGTTTCGCGCCAATATTTCAACCCATTTTGATGTGAGATGAAAATTTCCAACCCCCTAAAAGTTGGGGCCCTTCCTTTTGTGGTTCAAATGAGAAAGTCGCTAAAATTACCCTAATTTTGACGGTGCACTACCAGTGGCGTACCTAATGGTGGAGGCAGCAAGCTGCCCCCTCCTCCCCCCACACAATAAATCGGGAAGGAGAGCCAAAAATGGGAAGGGAAAGAAGAAAAACGAGAAAAGATAAAGAAAAAGAGGGAAGAGAAAGGGGAAGAGAGAAAAGTGGGAAAGCCTCTGAGAGAAAAGAGGGAAGGAGAAAAGATAATGGGAAATGAGGAGAAAGAGAGAGAGAGGGAAGAAGAGAAAGAGGAAAAAGGGAACGCTATGCTCGGAAACACCACATGGGAGGCTTGGCAAAACCCAGGACCACATGGGAGCCCCAGGCGCCACGGCTTTGCCCCTGGAGTCCACTGGCCCCCACTGAACAGTGATCCCACCCCTCGTACATTAATCATCCCCCAAAGCTGGCTATTTTTACCCCCCCCCTCCCCCAAATAAAAACAAAAGGAGTAACACCAAATTGCTGATTACATCCCAGGTGAGACCCAAATGGTCAATAGCTCTGTGCAATACAAAGGTCATGACTGATTTATTTGTGGAGATAATACACCGTTAAAATGGCACTTAAAATGCACAGTTGTCACCTAATATTACCCAATTTTGCTCACGGTCACAACATTTTGACGGGCTGCCATATGAGAACAGAATATCTGTTTGTGCCCTCCCCTAGTTGCCACAAAAACTATCCCTGAGCAGAGTTAGAGCAAAATCCAAGATGTATGAGGAACTTCATTCCAGTTTTGGCAGGGAAAACCTTAATGAATTCATTCATAATTGTAGTGCGTAACAATTATCTCAAAAACCATGAACATTTAGATATAAAAATGTATTACAAGCCCCCATAATGTGGCCATTACGCACATTTTGAGTGGTCTCACAACCTCCTAGGTCCAACGGTTCTGTAGATACAGTCGGTAGTACTTCGCTCAAAAAGGGGCGTGACCCCCAAAAAGGGGCGTGGCTATTTCAGCTCTTTCGGCGTCAGTGGGAATTATGTTGCCAACCAAATATTGTTCTTGGACCTTCAATTAGTGGATTCCTGGAGTGTTTAGCTTCATACATGCATGCATACAAAACCACCATTAGCTACTAGAGTACATAGCATTTTTAAATATAAATCTTAAACTATGTTATTAATTTTCAAATTTAAAAAGTACACAAATAGTTTGCGACATATGCTTAAAATCTGTGAGCATATGGTTGAGTTCCTTAAGTGTGCCTATTTAAGCAAAACATAACGTTTTAAAGGTTCTTAGCTTGGTACTTATCTCTGTTCCATTTTTTCACCCATACCGATAGTCTTTTTAACAATGTTGGGTACCTATAACAGTGGGAGGGTTATGGTTTGGTGCAGGATAATTACATAAGGGAAAACATGTAGAGATACAGGTCATCTCAGCAGCAATCGTTAAGGGTGTTTAACAATCAGGGTACCTGTTGATTTTGCATCCTCTTTCAAAAAATATATCCACTTTAACAAATTACCTCTGGTGGTTAATTATTTGGCGGATATCTACCTACAGCAATGAAAAAAACCCTTGGAAAATTTGACAGTCTCATTTGACAAATTTAAGTTTGTAAGTAGCAATAATTGTTTCACTAATTGTGGCATTTTGCTAAATAGAAGTTGTCCTTTTACATCAAAAATGTCTTTTCTGAATTCAGTCTTATCATGTATAGTTGATATTGACCAAAGTGAAAAATTAAATCTTGAAAAACACCTATCTCCCTCATAATAAAAACTTAGTCTACCCCTCCTGGTATCACATCATTAATGATAGAAAGTCATGCTTCCATCAAACCTATCATAAATGAAACAAGAGTAGCAGCCGACACCCTCGAAGGGATAGAATGGATGGAAAGGCCTGATAAATCACCAAAATCAACCTAATAAAAAATTTGTGTATTAGTAAAGTTGTTCAAAGCAGATAAACGGACAGTGCATGGACTACATGATACTAAGACGTGTTATGGAATAATTCGCAGCAGCGCCTGTCAGGAAAACTTACTAACAGCATAAAAAAGCTTTGCCTGGCTCTTATAGACAGTGAAGGGGACCACTTCATATTCCGAGTGTTCAGAAACGATTTCAGTTAATTCCTTTACCTTTTGGCAAATAAATGAAAGCCATTGAGTACCAAGTAAAGCCAAGTACAATGAAAAAAAAAGTGATGTTTTTTCCCTCCGATTGTGTCATTTTTCTGTGAGACGTCTTAAGATGTTCTGTTTAGTGGAAAATTGAGCAAGAAAGTTTTAAATCCAAAATAGTTACATAGCTATTTTTCATTTCCGGTTGGAGTCCGTTGTCTTTAAATTGGCAATTATAATCATGTTCTTTGTACATAAGCATGGACACCAGAAACACATGTCAAAATAAACTAATTTCAAAATAGTCACAAAATGGCGCCATAGGATTATGCAAATAAGGCCTTAAACCCTCATCTCATATTGCTATAGGTCTTTTGAGTTCGTTGACCCAAAACTGGTAGAGACACCAACATTACATCTCCATGACCCTCGGAACTTGAGTTATGGGCAAAGTTCGTTGAAATGGCGGCCATTGGAATTATTGCAAATAGAAATATTTCTGAACCCGGAGTTATGGACTTTTGAGTATGTCATTTTTGGATACTTCAAAGAAATGCTTTGTGAAGGAGAAAAACCTTTGCTAGCAATTAGTTCTAGGTTACACAAAAATGTCATTATTTACTGGCCTAGTTGGTTGCAGGGGGTATTCCGGGTACCATGTGGTTCCTATAGGTTCATAGGTTATTTCTGGGGTTGTTATGGGCTTCACCCAGGGTACCCATAAGGTTCAATGTGGGGCCCATAGGGGGCTTACTGGCCCAAGATGGGCAAATTCAAAATTTATTTTCTGGAACCCTTTGAATGTGGACATTAAGGGGCCCACAATGGGTTTGAATGAAAAAAACACACCATATGATGGTGTGGTGTTTATCAAGATAAAACATCTCCCAAAAGAGGGAATATTTTTTTTTTTTGTTTTTGTTCAAGGGGATACTCACAACTGGATTACCCCGGAGCATACAACGATCAATTATCGTCCATAACCTCAAAAAGGGCAAAACCCATCAACCAAAATGACAAAGTGGATCAACCAAATCGTCACAAGGCGAAGGGGTATTGTGATCGGTCGTCGGCCCCTTGAACCAAATGGAAAAAAAGTGACCAAGAAGGGCTAATGGCAGGCAGCAGAGCACCTGGTGCGGGTGGTCGCAATTCACCCCCCGGAGCAAGTGTGCCCAAGGCCCTAAGCTTCCAACACCCCCCTACCCGAGTGATGCAATGGGTAGTGTGCAGTCTGAACCTGCTAACACATGATCTTAGCCAAATGGCCGAGAAGTGCAATGAATAATCTTGCAACCCAGGCCAAATATACCCACTTTATTGCCACCTCAAGCCAATTATACACCACTTATAGCCCAATGGATCCACCCTAGGGTTGCCCACTTGAAGACTAGCTGGAACGATCAGAAAAAAATAAAATTTATCAACAAATTCAAAATGATTGTGGTAAGAAGATATATAATTTGTAGTAGTAGGGAATGGTCAGTGAACAGGCACAATAACTAAATTGACCCATAGAATTAGGGTGTTAAGGGAATTGTATAGTTTACCAGAATATTGAAAACAAACAAACCTAGCAACACCACAAAAACTACTCAGTTGAAATAGAGCGGAATGTCGCCACCAAGGGGAGGGTTGTCTTTTGTTCCTACCTAGCCATATTAAGCCCATTTGCCATGTTAAAACCCTGTGGGCCCAGAGGGCATTTGGCTGGGTTCTGTGTGGCGGACAATGCGATAGTCAGGAGTTCAAAACAAGGTTTGCGGTTTTCTTTTCGTGCTTGTTTGTTCCAACCATCTCGGTAGGTGGTCTACATCGATCAAGTGGCAATTGAGAAGAAAATTTGTATCTTCAAAAATCTCATTCGCACTTTAAGGCGAAGGGGCCAAAGACAAAATGTTAAATTGATCAAATCATGTTGATAAAGTATACCACATTATGTGTTAACCATAAGGTATAGCAAAAGGTATATAGTTTGTTGTAATCTCTTACAGCCTAAAGTTCCGAGTTATAAGTTGCTCCGATTTGGATAAAAAATGGCGCGCAAAAAATTATTGGTGGAGTCATAGGATAAATAATGAATAGTTTTGATGCTTAAATTGCTTAGTTACCGATGTAGTGGGCACGAAGGTCAGCGTCCCAGTCCAATGCATTCAATGGGGCTGACCGTTTCCCCCTAATTGGTAAACTATAGCATTGGAGACATCAAAAAATATTCCTTATTTTAATCATATAAGCTCCAACAACAAGTTGCACAATTTGTATAGAACTTGGAACACTTTAATATTTGACCTATGGGCCAACGGAAATTGACTCTTTTTATGATTTTCGCTGTTTTTAGCCTATGAACTCTGAAACTTTAGGCTGTAGATACAGTTTACAAAGTTACCTTTTTGAATCCTTATGGTTAGCCCAATAATGTTGGTTTATAACTACATTTTCATAAAAAATTTCGACCCCCTGTATAAACTAGATCTTAGCCCCTCTATCTTTGAGTCACTTTTCAGCTGTCAGGGGTCCCTGGCAGGTTGTCAACTATTTAATAACCCAAACCTTTTGTACTTGAGATTGTTACAAATGTCTGCTAGATCCTATGATAAAAAATCTTGTGTGTCTGTTTGTCTGTTGAGCGTTCGGCAATCCATTCATTAATTCCTCCCATTCATCCCACTGACCTGCCCTTTGTTTCTGGTTGTTGTCTTGTTTGGTTGTATTTGTGTGTTGGGTTTTTTTTTTTTGGTTTTTTTGTTTGTCTTTGGTTCTGTTGACTTCTTGTTGACTTTTTTACGTAAAGGGTCTTTTGCATTTTCCTTCAGCGCTTTGTGTTATACACTTTTCCCATTCCGGAGTCGCTGATGCGGTATTGAAAGGTTGATGCCGTACGATTCTAATTTTGGCCGAAATCATGCTCCAGGAGCATATATTTTCCAACTCGTCTTAGGGGCGCTATTCCTTATATGTGTGTGCGCTTTATTCTGTTAATGTTTATATTGAAGTAGTACAAAAGAACGACTTCCTGGCAGGCGGCTCGGATTGCGTGGCGTGTGGCTGTGGGCGCTCGTCTTGTATCTAAAGGTACGCGGCGGTTTCGAATCCCACTCCAGGAACAAAATTAGGTGTTTATGATTTTGATTTTATTTTAAGTTGGAGTATTGGAATCATAAAACAGAGTTGTGGATTGGAGTAGAAAAATATTGAATAGCTGCCTTATGAGGAATAATAAGACTGATCTGGTCCAGGAGCATGATTTCGGGCCCGAATCTCCGACGGGAATGGCGTACGTAATTTTAATTTCCGCAGAGAAAGAAACATGGCCTGCTACTAATGCCTTTTCGAAAGCAAAGAACGTGTGGCTTAAAAGATACCTTCGGCACTTTAATGGACGAGGGGCGGTTTCTATCGAGGTAGTGGATGACGGCAAAGCAAACCATTACCATGAAGAAGTTACTTGATGACGAAGGTAACACATTTGAATCACACGCTCATACACAAGGGACGACGAAGGGAACTGATCACAAAACGACCCAACCTTCGGAAGGGCGGAACCACACAGGTGAGAGAGGACTAAAGTTAAATAGAAATAGAGCTATATAGTTATTGCGATATTGTAGCGAAAATTATTGTAAACCTTATACGGATGGGCAGAGCCGACAGATATACCTGCTCCCGATTAACGTCGTGACTGCATTAATGCACTTTTGAAAACAAAAAATCATGGAGCCGACCCTTGCCTTAACAAGAAAGATAACTATAGCTCTCCTTTTTGCGGTCATCGTAAGATTATCGTCATAGGGAAGTTAGGGATATGTAGGTTTGGATGGGTGCGAATGGTTGTAATCGCACTAAATAGCATTAACTACTTATGCTTGGGAACCACTCACCGTGTTTTACAGTCATGGCACAGGGGTACATTCTTGGTTATGACAGAGGCCAAGGAGAAAGTCCAATCTTTGGCAATATTAATGGTATTTACTTTCTATCAATGCAAACTCCAAGCAAAGTTTAGGTCTGTCAGGGCAAATCGAATAGCCAGGGTACTCTAAGCAATATTGATTTGTGGGAGAGAATTCGACAAACAAAATTTTTTCTCGTTTTCATTTAACCCTCGTCCAACCAGGAGGTTTTCTACATAACCCCCTGTTTTCGTAATTAAGGTACAAACATCCACGCCCCCCCTTTTTGTTTGGTATAGGGTGTAGCTTATATCCTTTCGTAAAATAAAATACAAACATATAAAGTTTTATAAAATTTTAGTGAAGTCATAGTATTTTAAAGTTATTTGTAAGCAAATCGCAAAAATCAAGGGTTTCGACAAGTCGTTTTTCGCCAATGTACTAAAAGCCTTAGCATATATTCCTTTGCATTTGTGCAACGGGAATCATCCGATAGGGGGGTAACCCCTCCTACCCCCCCCCCCCCCCCGCGCGGTTCAGGTTCGGACGAGGGTTTAAACGAAATATTAATCTGAAAAGGCACCGACTTACCTTTAAAAGTCCAAAACGCCAGTACATGAAAGGATTGATGCAAATACAACCTGTAACTGTACTACCGGTATAAAGCTAAGTAACGATCGGGACACCCGACAGATTTTAAAGGAGAAAAGGGCCTAATGTGGTGACACCACCAACACCCCACCAACACTGACAACAATTGAGAGCGGTGTGTGTGTAACGTACGAAATAGCCAGCTATGTGCCCATATCGGTCATGGAGTGCAACAAAGTCGTAACTGTGACATTTTGGCGAAATTGAGTTTTTTATATATGGAGATTAATTACGCATCATACTCTCAAGTGACCAGTATAATTATCTGCAGCTTAATATTAGACTAATATTGAATTTATGGTTAAGTGCAACAAAGTCGTAACTAGTAGATACGACTTGGTTGCACAACACGGGAAAATAATATTGTGTAGCTACGTACGCCATTTAAATAGCATACAAACTAATTGTAGAAGGGATACGACTTTGTTTGCATTCACCATGGCGATATATAAGTGTCTGTTGGATCAATCACAGGTGTTGAACCGATGGGTTTGTTTTGGAGTATGGTGGTTGTCCAAATCACAAACAGGAACGCGGATACATGAAAGGACGCCGTGAAGAAGCCTCTAGTTGTCAGCATTACCGTACATAAGGACATTAAATGATAACACGTGCGTGAAGATAAGTCTCTGAGTTGCAAACGACAGTTGAAAGATGGACCTGAGCAAGAAATGTAGAGAAAGTAAAGACTACAGGAAGGATTCGAGGAAGTTTGCTCAAACCAAAAGGTAGGTTTTATTTTAGGGCTGCTTTGTCCATTCATTCCTCGCTACACTGTGCATTGCGTTAATAGTAGAGTAGAGTTAGAGTAGAGTTATAGAAGATTCTATGAGTTTCATGCCCCCCCCGTAAACTAAATTTAACATGATTTGTAGCCAACTATGCATCTCTCAAAATTCATGATTTTTACCAATATAAACAAGTCCCGAGGAGGTCCGTTATGATTAAAAGCCATCAATCTGACAAAGTGGTTTAAATTAGTTGAAAAAAGTATACTGTAAGGATGTTAAGTTACAGAGATATGGGTGGAGTTGAAAATTGATTACAATCATTGAACTTTGATTGGTCATTGTACCGAGGGCGCGAAAGTTTTAATAGGCTTATCATTTAAAAAATTGGTGCCAAATTGTTCGGACGAAGATGAGCGATCTGGAAAACGTCGTACGTTTCCACGCTTTAGGATAGTATGTTTGGTTCATTTTAAAGGAAAAAGAAGAGGGAGTTGTCCAGTCTGATTCAATACTAAACGATACAAATTTGACAAGGGGTAACTTAACACCAAATATTACCACCTAAAAAAACAGTCTAGATAGCGCAAACTACACTTTTCTGGATTGCTCATGCAGTCATGCTCTTACCAACAAATTTGTCAAGATCAATGCATTTTGAAAGTTTGTCCCATGAACAAAGTTCACTGTCCTTTATCACATTTTCACCGATATCTCTAACATCACAAAACGATTTTTCTGATTTCACATGATGAGAGAATCATTGGTTTTTTTTTAACTTAATCGAACCACTTTATATGACGAACTCTTTAGATCCAAAAATGGCGCCAAACGGAGCCTATGGGAAGTAGTTACAATATTCTGATTTCAGTAAAATCCCAAATTGTTGTGTGGCAATGTCGTGGAGAGAGATGCGTAAATTCATGTTGAATTTAATTTTTAAACCCTCCCTTTTCATAATCTCTTACAACGATTTATTTATAAAATTAAAACGCCCTAGAAAGCTTAGAGATGGAAAACCAAAATCAACAAAACCATATCACTTTTTATGAAAATGAATAAAAAAAATAAAAAAAATAAAAAAAATGCAAAATTGTCGCCATTTTCTTGATTTCTTCAAATGATAACCTTTCCAAAATACGCAGGTGTGTGTGTGGGTCCCATCGCCGTAATTTACTTTCTAGAAATGGTTAATTCTTTTGTCTAAATGATATTTAGGAAGATAATGACACAAAAGCATTCTCCTTGGGATGGAGAGTAGCGTTGTGGTGGACCAGGTATGGTTCTTTCAAAAATTTGGTTTATTAAGGACTTTAAAGGAATTTCTTGGTATAAATCTATCGGCAAAATATATAATGAAATATCCCTAAATATACGTACCCCGATGGTTTGCATGGTCTTGGAGTCTTCCTTGCGAAGAAAATATCATTTTTACGCTTAACTTTCGAAGCAGAGCAGTAGACGCTTAAGGAGCCGACGTTTTAGATTTACGCTTCGTTTTGCCCCAAAGCCTGTTCAGTTCTTCACACCAATGAAAGATGATCGTGGTAGTCAAAGTCTGGCCTGTATGAAGGACTATCGCGTTGACATTTTATTATTGGAATTTAAAAAACAAAAAAACACGCGTTTTTTTTTAATTTTCCTTTAAAATTTCTAAAATTTATAAAACACACAATGGAAACATTTGGCCTAATTTTTATAAAAAATGAGTGGGATTCTTGAGAAATAGAGTTTTTAAAAATAAAATTAGGAAAACTATAATCCTACCAAGAAGCGCTACTCGGTTTTACATTTGAAAAGTATCGTGATGCTGAACCGCGCATTAGTGGGTTTTCGAACACGGATCTCGATACAATGGGATGAAAAACAGGCTTCGTAATATGACCAAGGGGGTGCTGCTGAAACGAATTCAAACCAGTCGGTCCGTGCTGGGCGCTGACCTTTTGAAGATTGCACGGAATAATTATAAGTTTGGTGCTCGTATACACACATAATGTTATTTCGATACAAACAATCCGCCAAAATATAGTTGTGGAGTTGGGTGTATGGGTGGTTTAAATTTTGTTCCACCCATGGCACGCAACGAATGGAAGAACATCAGTCGTCTTGATTTAAATAAACCGCCTCAAGAATACATATTTTCACCTAAGCGCGATTGCATTAGGAGAAAAAATAGTATCTGCGCACAATATGACCAGGGTGTACCTATTAATACACCTGGCCACATCTAACACATACCTTAATTTGTATCACTAACGATTGTGTATATGCAACGCGGCACCCACAGTATGTGGAAGAAAGATCGGAGGGCAGCCATGGCTTTCTATGTTGGTTACTCTAGGTTTTCTTGTGGTCGGCAAAAAACATGCGAGACGGTGTATTTCTAAAGATTACGTAACCGTTGGCCTCTCTATTATATAGAACCTCTTTGTATGGACCATATTGGTCATCAAAAAAAGCCCAAGCAGGTGGTTAAGAGCCGGTCATTTATACAAAATTGTTCTCATTGCAAATGTGGATAAGCGACATAAACAGACTACCCAGTTAATCAGCCAATTAGGGAGTTCATGTATTGCGGCTCTGGAATGGATGCTCTAAAACGTGCACCCGGGCTAAAAACTTGGTTAAAAAGGGGGTCGGGAAATGGTATTGTGTTCGGTAGACCAAGATGCCCTTGCCCTGTTCTCCATTCATCTAATATGACAATTTATGTTGTGGAGCCAATCCATTGTATAGTAGATCAGTGGTTACACTTGCGACTGGATATAGAAAATAATATTACGCGACCCCTTTGTAAAATGTCCACGTTTTCAGGGATTGCTAGTGTTTAGGCCGAATTAATAACCATGTGAATCACAAAATGATATCTAAAATTACCACTCTTAAACATTTTTCTCATATCACTGAGGTATTAAAATGTAGTTTTTGCAATTTAAAAAACTCTAAAACGAACTTGATCCCTATCCTTTGTGTGCTAACGAAGTTTCAAAAGGATGAGGCTTGTGTGGCAAACTTCACGTGATATATGCGCGTTATGGGATATATTTTCGCTGGTTCTGTTTCGGTATTGATGCGGGGTTGTGTTGTAAAATATACCACAGGGAAATAACATGGTAGCTTGCATGATCGTTGTTACAGTTGTGTATATCGGTCGGAATAAATCTGGATTTTTTCACAAGGAGTACTCCAATGGCCATGAAAACTCTCTGGTCGTTTATTAGGGGATTTATTTCATTATATATATACCGATAGATTTATACAATTAAATCGCTTTAAATATTTGTAACATTTACAA
>JAMKCH010015164.1:0-24775 GCA_023653785.1 Ophioderma brevispina | reverse complement strand
ACAGTTTAAAAAAAGAAAACGGAAGTGAATAAACCGAAATGTCGTCTTTCGTGTAATAAAAAGATAACTTAGTAAATGCACGACCATGACGACAGAAAACTCTCGCTTTTCCTTTCTTTCTTTTATTTTTGGGCGTTTTTTACAAATATATTTTAAAAACTTTTTAGGCAAAACGTGCAGAACATGCTGATGATTTATAGGTGAAATATTTTCGGCAGGTTTTCCAAACCGGGGACAAATATCCCAGGTGTATCTGGTCTCTCTTTCCCAATTAATTTCTCCCTTGTTAAGGGGTTTGACGTGTTAGTGATCTACTCGATAAAATTTTCCAGAATTCACATATATGGTATTTACAACGGTGCTGATTAAGGTATTTGCGTCGTCAGAGAACCTATCGATGAAATTCGCTTAAATTAACATATATGTTACTTTAAAGTGTGTAGATAACAAATCTTGAAAAAAATTAGGGGGGTACGGTACTCGATTTTGAGCTATGAATGGTTTAAAAAGGGCATGTTTCGCCCAAAGTTACTACAGTAGTCTATGAGAAAATTAAAATTTGCACCACATTATTCATTATAGCGAAAAAACGATTCGATAGATTTTTTAAATTTTCACTTATGTTCAGGGTTTCATGAGATCTTTTCGAAAATGTAATAAAAATAGGGGGTGCCGGGATTACTTTTCCAGATAAATGGCAAAATATGTCAAAAAATACGTCTATTTTGGCACATGGCGTTGTCAAATCCGAGACGCATATGCACCATTTGGTGCGTACCATCGCGCTGATAAAGGCGCAATCTAACGCGAGTTTTCGCTTATCGGCCAGACGCTTCTCTTGTGGCCATAACAAAATGGAAATCCGTTTACTTTTCTGGGTTATGTTCGCAGACTATAAGGTCTTCTCTAAATCATTTTTAGCATTGACCAAAATAACATTGTCAAGAAACAGTAGGCCTACAAGGGTTTTGGTATTATGTAAAAGTGCGATAGCTTGAAATGCATGCAGGGGGCAATTTTCATGTTTGTTCACAGTTTTTAATTTATTGTCGTATAAATGGTCCTAGTTTGGTTCAATGTATATAGAATTTACTAAATCTATAGTATGCATTATTACTCAACTTTATTTATTTATTCATTTATTTATTTATTTCGTGTATAGCTGTATGGTTGTGTTATTATGTCAATAAATCTCATGGAAAAAAACCTTTCATTTTGGTAGGATCTGCCGCACAGGGCGCTGAAGGCTTGAGGAACTGAGAACTGGTGTGAGCGTCTAGCAAACGTAAATTTGACATACTTGAGTAAAATTAGAACAGAGGGTCAACGGTTTCCTAATTTTCAGTTAACGATTTAAAATTTGGGTAAAATTTGCACACCCCCTACATCATGTTGTGCACCCTTCCGAGGTCTATGCCCCTATAATGAAGAACCAATCTTTGTGGGGTTCTTTGTATAACCAAAAACGGTACTGTCTGTGGCCAAGAAAATGGTTCTTTGTAGAATCTTAAACTCTAGAACCTTTAAAGGTATGTTAATAAAGCACCCTTCAGCGGTTCTTTGGTAGAACAGAAAGAAACGGATTATTTTTTTGGCCACGAACATTTTAGAACCCCCGGGTTTAGAAACCAAAACGTTATCATTGCCTTTCACGTTGCTTAACTTTTCAAAATATACGTAAACAAATACAAAAAGAACCTTGAAGGTTCTCGTAGAACCTTTATGGTATAGAATCTTATTAGTGCCTAAGGGTGCTAAATATGGGACAAAAAAGAGCGTTCTAAGTTGAACCATTTTCTCTATGAGTGTTTTGTGACATAATTTTCATATCCTTTCCATATTTGTCTAATTATTTATAGGCCAATCTCTGATATTTTACGATGCGTACGCGTCGGGCTTCAACGAATTAATGCCTGATGGACGCCGGTCTCTTCGTTTGTTTGAAGTTAGGCCTAGAGACTGTTCAGCCTGACATTAGCGATTTTTCTTTTAATAAAAGAATCTTCTTTTTCCGCTCAACAAAACATTTTTTGTTATGGCGTAAAGAAATGGCATGGTCAAGTCTGTCTTTTGCGCTTTCACAACACATCGCATTTGTACGCGCTGAACAAACGAGTTCTCCGCGAAATCTGCGTGAGCGCCATACGCAGATTCAAGCAAGACGCAAGGTAAAATTTGAAATACGCATGCGCAGTAGCTGAGCTAAGTTCTCTGACGACGCAAACACCTTAAGAATCTGAAATAAAAAATGGGGGTCACCGACTTTGTTTTTGAGCTATAGCCAAAACGAAAAAGGTATGTTGTCACTTTTTAAACCACGCAAGTCTATGGGAAAAGTCAAAATTTGACGTTTAGATCGCCTACAAAATAAAAACCTCTCGATAATTTTTTTTAATTTCTAAATATGTTGAGGTCCCGATGCCGTTCTTCAAAATTTTGAAATAAAAAATGAGGGTCACCGACTTACTTTTTCCATTACACGCCGAAAACCACTGAAATTGGACACTTTTTTCAAATTGGGCGTCTTGTTGGTAGCCTGAGTCCCGGGCCCCTCCTTCGCAACTAGCAAACATGACGGCTCAAGATGGCGGGTGCTCATTCGGGGCCTGAGAAACATACATGCAAAAAAATGCGGACAGATATAGGCATCGTGGTTTCGATGTAGCATGCGTGCAGTAGGGTTTACAACCGCGCAACAGACAATAAATTGACGGCATTGTGTATAGGCCTTTGGCCAACAGTGAGGTGGTAAAAAGATTTAGAGAAAAAAAATCAAGGGAAATCAGGGGGAAATTGCGGCTTGATCTTGAAAAAGAAAAGCTAAATATAGCGAGATGATGAATTAAGTGAAACTCGCGAAACGGACGGTATTGATCTACAACCAGGCCTATATCGTAATTATAAATAACTGAATAAAGGGCTCATCATAAATTATATATTGTTTTTTCCTCAATCAAATATAAATAATTTTCATCGCTGTTCAAAATACTCGCTTTTGTTTAGCTTTTTTTCGTTTGCAAGATAATCTTATTGTAGAAACAAGTCAAGGATTAAAACTTACACAGTGGTCAAACAATCATGACTATATTGAAGCGTAGCCAGGAAATGTTGAAATAATATAACAACTTCACAATGGGCAACAGCACTTTGTATTCCATATCATGACAACTCCAAGTCATGGCGCCAAGTCTTATCATGATGAGTGTACCTGGACGGGACACGGATTTTGTGTGACGTCGCTGTAATTCGGCAACCTTGTCATTTCTTTCACAGCACAGTGCAATCATTTATCACTTTTGCCTGCACAGGCATCACATGCAGATTGGTAAGGTCAATTTCATACGCCCCCTTCCATGCTTGCATTTGCCAATTATATAAGTAGGCTAGCTGCAGTGCTGATTCAACTGATAACTCGGTGACGGTGATTACTACCAAGTACCATGACTACACAAGTCACATTTTTGTTTACTGGACATGCTTGGAACATGTCGGTTTTTTTTTGTTGACTTAAACTTTACAAAATTTTAGGTGTAATGTCATGAGTGTAAATAGCCTTTAACCTAACCTAGCAGTGGTTGGTCATGTTCATTCAACCAGTCCTAGCTAGGAAATCTTTCATATATAGACATACCCGGGAGATTTATCCTGGTATCAAAAATGTTCAACTCAGGTCATAACACGGTCATAACATTGACGGTGTAATTGTTTACATCACAATATCAATCTGTATGCATGGATATACATGAGCCTGACGGAGGTAGCACTGGAATTATTTAGGCCTGTCCTAGCCTTTTTTGGCTAGTTGGCTAGGCGAGACAGACTCTAAACAGTAGCATGCCTAGCTAGAAAATGTAAGCTGTTAAGTAGAATTTTCGTCACTAAACTTGTGGCGAGAATCATTCTTGATTCCACATCAAATTTTGGGCGAAATCATGATTCGGCTCCTAAGTTATTTTCTAATATACGAGAATGCACCATTGGATTGCACGAAATCAGTTTATCGAGAATCTTTGCGGAATCGATTCTCGGATTCTCGCCAAAATTCTATGCCCTTGTTAACAGTGTTGTAGTTTTTGTCTACGACTAACGTTACATATGTTTTTGTTTTAATGAAAGCCAATGTTGCGCTAATATGTATATTGACGCTTGATCACGTTTGAATAGATTATTAGAGTGGCTACGATTCTAGTCCAGACGAGCTAGCCTAGACTAGTGCTAGCTCTAGCCCTAGCTAGACTAGGCCTAGCCCTCTACTCTACTAGTTTTAATCTTGGACATAGACTAGCATTGGTGCAAATTGCCTTTAGAAATTTTGTATAGTCAGTTTTTGACAATTTTATCATAAATTGGATGCTTTTGTATATTTAGCATTGTAAAAAAATTCTATAGCAAGCCAAAATTTGGTGTAGCATTTACTTCAAAATGGGTAGCAGTTTTGCTATGGTCTAAACAGGGGAATTGCACACTGTAGACTAGCCTATTCTTCTATATCCCTGGGTAAACAATTCTTGGCCAAGTTACCCAGTAAGGCTGCCCCCCCCAAAAATAATTAAACAAAAGGAGTGCAGCACAACTGCCATCTGGATAAGGCACTACACGTATGCGTCATAGACAATCTCACACAACAAGTAACTCACAACGGTGCCATGCCTTGGGCAAGAAATTTGTTAAATTCGCAGAGCTAGGCCCAGAGTAAATGTTTTACACGTTCTGGCCAGAAATATGAAGTAATGTATATTAATAACTTTATGCACGGTGATAAAAATAAAATGTGCACATCGCAGATGTGATCGCTAGTTTATCGTTTAACATTGTGTCGCATCATGTCACTTTGGGGGGCTTTTGCTATTCACACGGCTTAAAATTACTGATGTTTTTCAGTGTTATACTCTAATTTTTTTAATAGTATTAATTTTCATAGAAGGTGAAGTCAATTTTACTGGCAAACTATTTGGAATAGGCCTACATCTTGAACTTGTTTTTATTTGCATTTATAATTTGCAGTTTCGTTTTATTTTGTTTCAACTAGCAATCATGAAGGAATGAATGCGGCCTTGAGGCTGACGGACATGATGTGATGCAGGTGGTGCTTTTATTGATTAGCTGGTACATAGCTACCTTAAAAATTGGAGTGATAAAAGCAAAAGATTAATGCTTTGGTCTAGACACAATTAAATTCTAGGCCTAAAGCACTACAAATTGTGCTAAGACTATTACAAGGCCTCGGCTTCTAAATTTCTACCTCATGAAGATAAGGAGCCTACTGCAATAGGCGCTACGCTTAACCACCCTAGGCTAAACTTGAAGCAAGCTCTTTTGAAAGATAATGAAATTCTGAAATGTTATTATGATAGGACCAAGGTGTAATTCTCTGGAGCAGCATTCATATTTACTATTAGGCCTAAATTAAAAAAAGCTTCTGCCGACACATGCTACACCTATGGGGCACTATACCCCTAAGGCTAATAATTAACACACCTTGCTGATACGTCGTCCTATGTTCCATCGGGGAACAACTTCTCAAAATCGCAGAAACCCACCTTGCCTAATGGCCTTCAAAACAATAACCAGGGCAATTTGTAATGCTTCTAACAACAGTCATTAAAAATATGCTAGCCTAACCCTTCCTCACTGGCACTTATGGGCAATCGTGGTGATGAAATTTGCTATTGAAATAAAAAAGGCCGGTGCCAACACATGGCCCTTGGCCAATTTTACATGGTGCCTTCTACTAAATATATAATGTAGTCAGCAGTGTTCGAATGCTCACAAATGCAAAAATCATGTCAACTTTTTGGGCTGAGCATTTCCAGCTTCACTACTTACCTGCAGATGTGCATGCATGTAAAATGTTAGCCATGAGGGCTGAAAGATTGATACATGTGAACAAAATTAACAAACTCCTTTCACTTAGGATGTTTTCAATTTTAAATACAGGTCAGAACCTCATCCTTATACTTAACGGTAAAATACTGTAATTTATGAATCTCATTGTTTTTTTTATTGTCCAAATAGGAAATTTTGCACGTGCATAACAATTATTTTGTACATGTCATGTAACCTGTTGCCTTGGAGTTTTTTCATTTGTATTTCGAACATTGTCATGATTGGTGCCAAAAAATCATAATCATGCCCAAAAAAAATTTCGCCTACAATTATTGTCGGTAATTCAAATTAGTCTCATTTTGTGGGTAACGTTTCAGGCTCTGGGCATGTTGGCAGGTAAACTACCAGGCGGTAAATACTGGTATTTACCAAATTACCAGTATTGGTTATTTTGGTCAAATTGGAGAAAAAATAGAAAATACCAAACAGTGTAGTATTTCTAAAGATTACTTTAATTGTGTCACCTTCAAGATCTTCAAGGTTTTTCAAAATTGATATTTCTACATGATTGGTAATTTTTATATTTTTAGCCCTCACCTGAATGATTAAGCCCCAAATAGGCCTTTTGGGTAAACAGACAGATGTGGTAAAAAAAAAATTACTCAGGAGTCATTTATTCAGCAGACGACAGACATGATGTTACAAGAAAACACAGGCTCGAGTTGATTCCCATGGCAATGCAGCATCCACCCTGTTTGACCGGTCTGTGATTTGTATGGTTTCATATGACTCTCTGATATTCATGTAATAGACACATTTGTTCAGGACTTTTAAAATGAGCAGCAGGAGTGACAAAGACCTCTCCTTAACTTTTAAGGGGAGCAATAATGATCAGCTAAAAAAAGTGAGCATTCAAGAAGATGATGAAGATCAAACTACGAACTAGACATGTCTGTGTCCTTGCAAGGAGACTTAATTATCCTGCCAAACCACTTCAAGGTAAAATGGTCAAAATATAGAGGTAAATGGAGCTACTATGGAATCAGGATTTCTAAGGAGAGGCTTCAAATCACTCTCCTGGGATGATTAGGAGAGTGATTAGGAGAGGCACTGCTGTATAGTTCCTTAAAGAGGCTTGTTCTGATTTTTATCTATCATTTTTTCTACTTGATATGGAAGCCCGACACTTTGTATAGGTTGACCAACAATTAACTGTGGAAACAAACTTGCGGTTTTGATGCTCGACGCAATAATCCATAGTGCAATGCCCTATTCACTACTGTGGCGCTAATTTTGATAGTTAACCATTAATACAGGGTCAGTTTTTGTCAGTATCTTGAAAAAGAAATCGAGTTGGAAGCCTGAAATTTCGGCGGAGGACAATGAAGAAAATACTACTGTGTATCCTGTTAAATCAGAGGGGGGCCCAAAAACATCGGAAATCAAGCACCTTTGATATCAGCCCTGCGTTTGGTTGACTGTTTGATTTATAACGTTGTTGGGTACACTCCAGATTCGCTACTCATTGTGTAACCCAGAGCTTAGGCTACTCCATGCTTTCTCTCAAGCTCTACCAGGAATACCCCCCCTGCATGCCGCCATCGATGGCAGTACCTACAACTAAGTACTTGTGAAGTCAGGGCACAAGCCACTGTGGTGGGCGCAATAAACAGTATGTTTATTTAGCAGTACCCATCCTTACATGGTACTATGCAGTTACCTGCTAGGTGACTGACAGGTGACCCATGCAAGTCACCAGTAATTGGAGTCACCTCTGGGGCAAGCTACTCCCCTGGGAGTACCTTCACAGGTACTCCCCTACCCGCTGCTGTCCCTAGTATACCAGCACTTTGGCCATAGAGGGCGCCAAACAATTACATGTTGTTTACCCTTTCTGATTATTTTCAGCTTAGTAATATCTATATTTTGAGTTCATGCCATCCACCAAAAACCCTATAATAACATTTTGTGTCAAAACATATACCAATTGACCAAAAATGTTAATAATGGATAAGATTAACTAAATAATCACATTGAAGTCTTAGTTCTCAAAAAAAAAAAAAAAGAAAAAAAAAAAAAAAAAAAAAAAAAAAAAAAAAAAAAAAAAAAAAAAAAAAGGAACAAAAAAAAAAAAAAAAAAAAAGACAAAAAAAAAAAAAAAAAAAAAAAAAAAAAACAAAAAAAGCTCATTTGCAATGGGATACCCACGCAGTACTCCCCGTAATGGGGTGCTAGTGGTTAGCACGCAAGGTCTAGGTGGATGGTACCCTCCCCTGGAGGGGGGGGGGCCAACTTTTTGCGGCCGGCGATGTGGTACCCATTAGGCGGGTAGCTCCGCGGTTACTTAATAGTCACTTCAAATGTACCCCATGAATGAAATTGGTTGTGTAATTTTATTTTTATGTGTAAACTATAATCTCGATTCTTCCAATGGCCTAGACTACATCATTTGTGAGGCAAATTGAAGAAATTTCTGAAAATGTGGCAGTGCAGCTTCACGTAAAATTTTAGCTCCCTTAAAGGCGGCACTGGCATATTTAAGGATATATGAAATTTCATTAATTTGATTGCAAATGATAGTCTAGGCCTGCCATAAAAGGAATAGAGATGATATTTACACATAAAAATAACATGCCCCAAAAACAGATAGGACATTATAAGAGGTAAAGGCATCCAGGGAATTTGTAGGACAACATTTAAGTTTGTAGTAAGTTAAAACAAATTGGGTCGGTTACATGAATATCATAGGACTTGTACTCATTGATAAACCAAAAGGTCACAGGACGGCCAAGAAGGTATTGCAGCGTGGAGAATCAACTCTAGCATGTGTTTTATGTGTTGCATGCCATTTCCGCCGTTGTATGCTGAATTAATGTCGGCGGCGACATTAATTATAAAATCGTTCTGTTTACCCATAAGCGCGCCGTTTGGACTTTAAAATTTAGGGCTGATGGCTAATGTAAATTAAAGCTTTGGAAAACCATGGAAAAATATAAATTTTGAAAAATTTAGGGGCGCACTGTTTTTCAAAAGTGTGCCAGTGTTCTCTTTAAACATGCTTAAAGGGGCACAACCAATTCTCAGCTCTCGACACCATCGTTCACATAATACAACCTGCAATTTTGGAATCTAGAAAACATTTGTATTTTTCTCACAAGATCTGCAAAAATATTTTGGCTGACCCTTCTTACCATTTGTATGCTACAAGCTAAAATATTGTTTGTTTAAGTACTTAGTACTAGGAACCAGAACACTTTTGTACAGTAACCATATGGGCTATTGGCAAAAAATATCAAATGGTCTGGAGTCTGAGGGTCTGTAATGAAGTGCCCAGGCTTCAAATGTACACATGTGCACACATGCAATCCATGGGTGCATGAAACTTTCTCTATGTGCATGTAACTTGATCCTGCATGCACGCGGGCAGTTCATGAAAATTAAAACTTGTGATTGTGTATACAATTTTAGCTTATTTCCTAGATGTTATAAAAATTGGATGTTGAATAATAAAATTTGAGCGACTGTCAATAGCCTAAATGTGCCCGAGTCCAGTGGAATACATGGTCGTATTCAATATTCCATGTGTACATCCTTGAATGTAAACTTTAACACTGTGCATGTCAATTCAAAGAGTAAATGTAATGGTGCATGTATTCTAAATTGTAATCCAAAGAATGGAAGTGCCGCAGGCTGAGCCAATTTAACAATAACAATATTAATACGGGATAGTTGATGGTGTTGATATTTCCTTCACCCATAAACACCTAGGGACTCATCCCCCCAGTTACTACCCCCATAAAAAAAAACACTTAACCACCTCCCTTCAGAATGTTGATTTGCAACTCATAAAATGTTGTCTGTCAGTACAAAATATCAAAAATCCGGGCATGCCACTGACAGGGGAAAAAATTATTAGGGTTGGGCCCCCACTAAAAAAGGATAATGGGCACGCCACGTCAGCTGTGGAGATAGTCCGAGGTTGCTCTGACTAGAAAACCACGCCGGGCTATGACGTGTCAAGCTACTGTGGAGAATGCTTTTTTCTTTGTGTACAACTATTACCCAATATATAAACTTACAACACGCTAGCATCATATATGATCTGTTACTTCCAGTATTGCCTGGTCGACTCAATAATCTGCATCGATCTGTGTCAACATTTGAATGTATTGTACTGGTCTAACATTCCCTCTGTTCCATTGCTTGGAATTAATCGAGTGGTCCAATGTCTGGTTGTATAATTTCAAGAAAACCAATGACTGCCCACATGAATTGTTAATACACTAATAACTCACAACAAATAAGCGGTTACCCAACGGCACTGGAAATGATAGTAGTCGTCTACGGCTTTGTGGGGTTAACAATAGCCGGTGACTTCCTACTTCTCACACTCACTAGGCGGGCTAGGATGGAAACGGCGTTTGTAAAACACGGGAATCGAAGTTCCTTAAATCGCCTACTTACGTTAATTTCCTTGTGTTGATGTATTTATCACAGAATATTAAGTTGAATCTTGTAGAACCAAAACCCAAATAAAAAACAAATATCTTTGAAATCCAAAATGTTATTGTTTGTCCAAAATTGTGGTGAATTTGTGAACCTAGCAGAGCCCATCTTGTCGTGACTATTTGATCAAACAAACCAAATTCTCCTAACTTTCACTTCTGTGGCAGAAATTTCAATTATTGTCTCGGTCACAGCCTGCACGGTAGTCATCTCATTATTAGCTTGTTAGTCGCTAGCACAGAAAAGTTTATGAATGGCGGGCTTGACTGGGTGGTGCTGATGTGAGCTTATTACCGCGGGTAATTGACGGGTCAATTTGAGTCAGCTGAAGAGTCGACGAAAGCTTGTTAGTGTTAAGACCGTCATCATGTCAAGGATGCCGGGGTGAAAAAAAAGGCAAGACAAAATATTACACCTGCAGACAGGATTCAAAGCATACAGTAGGTCAATGTCTTGCTTTGCCACCAACCAGTGCTTTTTAGTCCGTTAACAATTTATTCTGTCATCTGAGTTAGGGGGTCAAAGACCGCAACGGGTGCGTGACACCAATTTTTGCAACCGAGTGGCAAAATGGTGAAGAACGAGCTGAGACTGAGTGATTAGATTGCTCGGTTCTCATCTACATGGGTTGAGCTCATGCCTTCTTTTATCTTTTGTGGATTTTAGTACGAATTTCTAAATCTCTTGGTATCCCAAAAAGTAGAAATACACAATTCCGCTATGTGTAAATCTGGGCAGTTTCCTATTCAGACCACACAGTGATTCCTGCAGTATCGGAGAGGATTATTTTTAATTTACCAAGGGAGTCCTATTTCGCGCCAGTGAAGCAATGCCATAAATGGAGGGTAGGGAGAAATAAGCGAAGTAAGCGATTTTGGCGATTCCGTGTTTTACAACGCCGGTCTGGAGGGCCAAACATATAGCCGTGGCAGGGCCAGGCTAGTCTGACAACGACGAAGCTTGTCTTGTTTGGCTAGGCTCAGATCAGAATTTGACATGATGATGACATTATGTGCACAGTATAATCTTTTGACGAGTCATAAAATAACTGAGAACCGGAGAATATAAAACAAGATCGGCGGGGGTTTCCCGGGGAATTCCCCATGACCTGGGCCAGACCTGAAATTTAAAAACATAAAACAAAACAAGGTACGACGTGACGAAGAAACTAGTTTAGAAACGCACACTAAAATTTTTAGTGCTGATGGGCGGCTAAGATCGGTTCAAACTAGTAGAAACCCCACAGAAGAAATTCTACGCCACAATATTTAAATGCCAGTGGTCAAGCTTTTTACTTTTGCCATTGCGTAATCATGACAGTACAAACCAAAATCATGAAAGTGAAAACAAATTTGCATTGTACTTGTTTGCATCACCCACGTGCGCCCAGCCATTTTCCACCACTGCGCTGCGCACAATTACGTAGTTTACAAAATTATCATGGAATATCATGACCAAAAACCCCTCACGTTCTGAGCAGTATGATGTCAGTCCTCGAATAGCAGCACAGTGTAACGGCCGTGCGGATATTAGAGGTGATGTGTGATAGATTCAGTCTTAGTATGGGTTGGGCGGCCAAGTAAAATCCGCGCCACATCGGCGTGCAGCAAAGCATGAACGCAGGGTAGAGAGGCGCGATTTTAATAAACGCAAACAAGCGCGTTAAGCGCACAGTTTATCGCGGTATCTAGGGGACGGAGTCCCCGCGCGCGTAGAACGTTTCTTGAAGCCCAGTTGAAAACATAAAATGGATGACAGCGTGCGTATTTTAATGCGCCCTAAAAAACGTTCGACGCTCCGCCAAATTGTAATTGCTGCTGTCCTTGAGCAAACACATGTTGTTTTTGTTTGTTTATTGTGTGCTGCCTGTGTTGTCATTGTCAAACGACTTATTTATAGCTCTATGCATTTTGTAAAAACACAAACAAACAAACGAGTTGAAGAGAATTCTTTTCTAGCATCTTTCTTCAAGGTCCGCGTTAATTTTGGCTCAGCGCTACTTCTGGAGGATTTATACTATTACACACGTCTTTCTTATAGGTTGCACCTTCAAAAGTAGGTCGGTATCACAAAGATAAGACCCAACAGAAATTAAAAACTGAAGTAGAATAAATGAGTGGACAAATGAAAATACAAACATTGTGAAATAGTTTAACTTGAATAAGGTAATAGAAAAGAAATCAATAAACAAATGGGGAAAAGCAGTAATACAAAATAAGAAGAAAAGATTCAATCTTTTCTTTTCTTTGCTGATTTTTTTGCCGACCGTATAATTACATAATTTAAAACAAAAACAAAAAAGAGAGATGGAAATAGAAAGAAATTAAGAGTGATGAAAAAAAACACGAAATGGGTAAAAAAATTAAGCAAAGACAAAGAATGAAAAATCAAAATAAGAACTAAAAAGAGAAAAAGAAAAACGCAATAACATTTTTAAAGAAGCAAACAAGATAGAAAGGGAAAAAATCAGTTACAACTGAAAACAATCCTAGACAAGTTCATGATTGTTTGGTTCAAAGCCTAAGATGAAATTATTTTTCAATAGACTATTGCTTCAAAATGCTATTGTTTTATTTATTGTTTATTATCAATATATCTGACTCATCATTCATGTGCACTGTTAAAAATTACCGTGAATTAAGAAACAGATTTTCCGTAAATTTACGGAACTCTGTTTTAGAAAACAATAAAAATAAAAAACAAAAAACATAAAAAATGTTAAGTTACGGAAATTTTCCGGCAGCAAAATTTCCAGACTTTTTCTTTCGTTCCGTAATTTTAAATTACGGAAAATTATATTAAAATACACCTTTTTTTTCCATAATATGAGACAAATTTTTGTAAAATTACTGTCAAAGTTCCGTTAATTGACAGAAATTCTGTAAATTTACCCTAAAATGTCTGGAAATTCTGCTGCCAGAAATTTCCGTAGATTAATGGAAATTTTTTTAACAGTGTGATGTTTTGTCATGTGCTCAAATTTCTTCGTGAACGTCCTATTTTCAAACGTCTGGTCTGATCATTTTTTTCTTCTAAATTTATGCAGATGTAAATTTCAGAAACAAAACCCAATATTCTGGGCTCGTCTTGCCTTTCTCAAAGTTATATAAATTATGAGTACTTGATCTGCTGGTCCTACTCAATGTGTCTGTAAGTTTTCTGTAGTTTGTAAATTTGATAGTTTGATTTTTTTACAGGCGCGTAACCAGACCTGAGCCTCCGGGGGGGCAAGACTCAAGAAGTTTCCCCATTTTTTCCCGGCTCGCTTCGCTCGCCGGGAAGACCCGCATTTCCCCCTTCTTCTCGTCCCCATTTTTTAGCTTTTCGTCCCCATTTTAGTTGTCCGGGGGGCAGTCTGCCCCCCTGCCCCCCGCTGGTTACGCCACTGTTTTTTTATAAAACACATAAACTACGACTACGACGGGAAAAAAGAAGAAGAAAAAGAAATGAAAGAAAGAAAATAAAGAAATAAAAGACAGGAAAGAAAGATAAAAAGAAATAAAAGAAGAAAAAAGCTAAAAAGAAAGAAAAAACTAAAAAAAGAAAACTTAAAACGAAAGAAAACTAAAAAGAAAGAAACTAAAAAGAAAGAAACTAAAAAGAAAGAAAACTTAAAAGAAAGAAAACTTAAAAGAAAGAAAGAACTAAAAAGAAAGAAAGAAAGAAAGAACTAAAAACAAAGAAAACTTGAAAGAAAGAAAGAACTAAAAACAAAAAAAAAGAACTAAAAACAAAGAAAGAAAGAACTAAAAACAAAGAAAGAAACTTGAAAGAAAGAACTAAAAACAGAAAGGAAACTTGAAAGAACGAAAGAACTAAAAACAAAGAAAGAAAGAACTAAAAACAAAGAAAGAAAACTTGAAAGAAAGAACTAAAAACAAAGAAAGAAAACCTGAAAGAAAGAAAGAAAGAAAGAAAGAAAAACAAAGAAATAAAGAACTAAAAGCAAAGAAAGAACTAAAAACAAAGAAAGAAAACTTGAAAAAAGAACTAAAAACAAAGAAAGAAATCTTGAAAGAAAGAAAGAACTAAAAACATAAAGAAAACTTGAAAGAAAGAACTAAAAAAACAAAGAAAGAAAACTTAAAAGAAAGAAAGCGAATGCATGAGAGAAAGATGAAAGAAAGAAAGCGAATGCATGAGAGAAGCTGAAAGAAAGGAATTATGTCCATGTTCAAGTTCAAGTGAAACATATAAAGCAAGCTGTCGGCCTGAAAATAAGAACAACTATGTGCAAACATCGAAATCCACGCAGCATAAACTGTCTGCGTACTATTTACGCTGCCATTTGCTCGTCCAAATCGCCCTGCTGAGACGCATACCCCAAATTTACCCATAGAGCTGGAATATTAAACCAAGAGGAGAATCGCGTGTATTATGGAATAGCCCAAGCCCGTAACCGTTTTCTCTCACACACAGCGCGCCGTGGTTGTTGCTGCGTAAGCACGCGCGTGTCGTCACTATTGATGCGCAAGCACACGCATATAAAAATCTGTGCGTCACGCGATATGTTACCAGTGTTGCATTTCCCAGTGTTCCATTGTCTGATCGGCCGATTTTTCTGCAATAATTATGCGAAAACCAATCGATTGAAGAAACTATGCTTCTAATGCTTCTTTGTGCATCCCTAATGCACAAAAAGTCTCCCGATGACCCCTGTTAATTTTGCTTAGGAAAAGAGATATTTGAGTCCGTGAGATAGCATGTGGCATCAGTTGTTGTTGTTGTTTTCACTCACTAAGTGTGACGAACGTAAAATACTCGCGTGTCTCATAAATATGCGTAAGGACTTTCCAAATACGACGATACGTAAACCAAATATGGTGGTGCCCAAAACTATGTTAATGAAGTGCGTATGCTTATTATAATACTTTGGGCACCTAGATTTTGGTTACGCCGTTGCGGGAGAATCTTCGGGTCTGGGTTATATGTACGTCATTGAATTTACCCCAAATCGCTCGGGAATGCCGGGAAATATCCTGCTCTGCGTAGCTGCGTACACAATTACGCACGGCTTCATTCGAATCGGGCTAGTCGCCACTCTATACTCTGTTCGATCTCAAGTTTGGGGGTGACGTCACTGCGCGTGTTAGGTTTTTAACCCGAGAAACGCACGCGTCGACCTTGGAATTGCAGCATTTACGCACGCGAACAAATGCGGCGCAATCCAAACGCTAGAGCGAATGCAAAGTCGCGTCATGACGTCACCCCCAAACTCGAGACCGAACGAAGTATAGTTAGTAATATAGCTCGGTGGCGCATGATACCTTCGCAGCTCAAAACTAAAATTCTTCGATTTGTCCATGACTGGGCTCTAAACAGAATGCTGAAGGTGTAAAGCAGCTTGCGCGTACACAAATCACACGTCAAACCCCTTAAAGGGATAAGCAGCGATTTGCTCATGATCCGAAACAATTAAAAAAACATCAAAATCCGTATTTTGGTATTTTTGTTACTGATGTGCTAACATAACCTGTAAGTGGTTGGCTTGCTAATCCGTGTATTATTGAAGACAAGGCAGTACTTTTTATCTGATTCTGTAACTTTTTATCTGATTCTGTAACTATTCTGTGATTCGATAACGTGCGTATCAAAATTCCGACTTGAGATCAAAAAGGCATTTCCCTGTGAATATCCCCAGATTACTGTGCACCATGCATGGCCTGCGCAGCTTGACCTCAAACACAAACACTAGTGATCTTTTTTTATTATGTAATAGATTTTTAACTTATATTTGGTGTTTTTAGGCTTACAATAAAGAAGTTATATCGAATTATACATACTTATCTTTGATTTATAAGCTAAAAATGTTATGTTTTTTATTCTCTTGCATTATCGCTGCTTATCCATTTAATGGTAATCATTGTAAAAAGGGTCGAAGTCAAACAACTTTATAGGAAAAGTTCTGAGAATCGTTTTATTTGGTTTAGGGGGAAAATCTTTCTCCAAAAGTGAAAAATAACCGTTTCAAAAACAAAACCATGAATTCATTTAGTTTTATTATTATTGACTATTATTTATTTTGCTTATTGTAAATCTATGATGAGCTCCGCATGCATCCCAGGTAATATCGTTTCTTGTCATCTACACTGTAAACTGATTAGATGTCTTGGCTATATCCCCTCTTCAACAAATAGAATTCAAAGAAGAAGAAAAAACACCATAAATCACAAAGCTGTCTTCCATCAAGTCTTATCGAGTTAAAAATTGGCTTTTAATCCCGCTTCAAATATATAGTCTATTATATAGCGGTGGGATTTTGAGGATTTCAGCTTTTCATGGGCGACAAATGACGCGTCCTCCTTTCGCTTCCGTTCAAAAAATTATCATCCCCTGAGCTTCCTTGATCCATTTAAAAGTTCATGTTCCTCCCTCTTTCTGTTGAAACTTTCATACCCCCTCTCGCTTACCGTTTTTCTTTTCATATGCCCCGTATAGCCTTCAACCCCTCCATTCCACTTGGAGTAAATAACGAACCTCCCTTACGAAAAGAGGCTTACATTTACATACGTGACTTGGTATGAGCGTCTTCGGGTTAACAGGACACTGTCATGTCTCAAGACATTGTCATGTCTCAAAACGGCGTTTGCAAGCGTTAAATGATACCAGTGTTTATGCAAATTTAACTTTTTCTTTCCCTTAGCGCCCTTCCTTGTTACTGTTTATTTATTCCCATAGTCAGGCTCAACATTTAAAAAAAAGGCTTTAAAATTGAAAATAGGTTACCTCGAGAAATCTTTTTACAACCAACAGATATCGATAGTCTGAAACCGGGGATTACGAATCCAGAGGTCGTGAAATTCGCATGGATTGCAAACTAGATATTACGCAATAAAGATTACGTCATCAAATTTCGGTGAAATATTGAAATTTATTATTTTATTTTCTTGCCATTGACTAGTCCATATCATAAGCTTTTTATTTCCACTTGTTTGTTTGAAAGCTATATTGTATTTATTTTTGTTTGGTAGAGAACGTTGATTTCATTTGTTCCCATTAAAACACAGGTACAAAAATAGAGTTTAAATTGCAATTTCTCAAAACCGTAATTTCTCTGTTTATCCGAGGTTTAAAATACTTACTATATTCTCTGGTAAGCACAGATTTTTACTAATTTATTCACATTTTTAACACTTCTCATATACATTTGGATGTTCTGAGTAAGGAAATCTATGTTTGATTTCCAAATAGTAAATCTAAGTCTTCTATTGGCCAAATTTGATGACGTATCAAAATTGACTCACATGTAAAAATATGGACTTTTTTAAAAAATTATTTTATATGATTTAATTGCATTGAAATATCTTTAAGACCAATGCATTTTATAATCTTAATATGACATATTTATTGCAATGATTGCGAAAGAAACAAAATAAATCTGCAGTGATGTCTGTACGAAATTGCAACTTCAAGCTATTTTTCTCGCATTTAATTTTTTGTAACAGTTTTGTATGTTAGCTCCACAAGGGCTTGCATACGTACAATAGTTTTACGGAATTTGTGACCACAAAAAGTTTTGGACATAGATAGAAGTCTTCAGTGATGTGTGCGGATTTTTTTATAATTGTAAAAAAAAAATTTTTATGTGAAATTTTATGATGTAACATGTTTACATTTAGACCGCCCTTGTTGTTTTATTACAGGCCAAGTATAACAAAATATCTAGCGGATCACACAATAAAAAATTAAAAAAAAAAATGTCTGCAATTTTAAGCATTGTTTTCATTTTGGGGTTATTAATTTTACTTTACGTAGCTTCTGAGATGCTTTATATAACTAAAAATGCAGGGGTCAGGATAGTATTGGGCCATAGTATAAGTTTCCCGCGTCCAGATTTGTTCACACTTCATAGTTTGAAGAAATTTAAAAATCTTCTTAAATTCTTTGACATAATTTGCAACAAATCCAATATGGCTACGAAGCAAATTTGTCCAAATTTGGCCATATTTGTAGTGAGACTTTGCAGAGGCATTAACCTTTGTATTTATACCCATGGACAAGGAATTCAATAAAAAGCATTAAATAACGACGTTTTGTGATGTATGGATTTGGTTTGAGCCTATTCGGTTTTTGTTTGTTTTGTTTTGTTTGTTTATTGTTTGTTTTTGGTTTTTAAATATTTCAGCCCATGAGAGCTGTAGGAGCACGATCAGGTCAGTGTCTTTACCCATGTTTTCAGAATAAATGAAGACCAATAGGAATATTTATAACTACTTTGGATCAAGTTAGTTGTAGCAGACACCTTTGATTTCAAAATAGAAGCAATCGGTTTTGCCCTCTGTTTTGCACCGTATACAGGTATATAGATTACATAGTAGTAGTATGGGTTTCCGGTGGGGGAAGAGAAAATCTTGTGATTTTTGTTTTGTTATCATGGCTAAATATAACGAGAGTAGCCAACAAGCAAAGCACTTTAAAAATCTGCAAGGTACTCCATTTGATTTACTAGTTAAATCATTCCATAACTCCCAGCAAGCAAAACACAGAGTTGTCATACCCATTAATGATAATAATACTGTTAGATTTAATAACGGTAATTTTTTTCTTAAATTTTTGAAAGGTTTGAAATTTTTCTTAACAATATTCAAACAAAGGTATCTTAAAAGATGTTCAGAATTTCTTTTTCAAATCTAGTGGTGAAAGAAAAACGAGTCAAAAAAAGTTTGCATTATGTGGTTTATGTTAGCGGTGTGGTGATCAAATGGTTATATATTATATTGATGTAATGTCGTCCGGACCCAAAAGCAGTAAGTTTTATTTAAATGTTAAAGGCATATTAAAACGCTGTGTGTTACGAATTGCCATTAAGTGACAATTGAATACAGTGGAACTCATTATAACGACGTCAGGGACAGTGAAATTAGTTCAAAATTTCGTATACCAGGGTTGGAAAGGAAAAAACATAACAAAAGAAATCGGTATCGTGGTTTAGAAAAATATTCTTATAACAGTTTTTTTTATTATATCAGATTTCGTTATAATGAGGCTTAAGTTAGCTGGAAATAGGAAAACGGGGACCGCTGGATGAGATATATTTTTGACCAATAGAAAACTTATTCTGGCTGATTGTTTTTGTTAATATGCATAGAAGCATTAATGACATCAAGTTGTAATCCTATTAAAGATCTTTGTGATAGGACTCTTGAAACAACGGGTACGGGGACAAAGCTGGATTAGGACTGTGACCCACAATTGCAGAAACATAATAACACCCACGTCTCCTGGAAACCGAGTAAAGAGTTGCATGGCGATATAAAGTGGACTTAAGTTCTAAGTTAATCAGAAGTCATGTGCAACCTGAATATGAAAGTATGTACAGCAAACGCGGGAAGAAGAGGAGCATATTGCCAAAAAAACAGTTCAATGTGTCCAGTTGACGTGGGGTTTTATCTCCCTTATGCTGGGTCCTAAGAGCGTAGATAGACAAATCCAAGAAAGCGTTCACAGTAGGCGGTGGCTGGGACTGGAGGTGGACCAAAAAACGGGGACAACTAAAAGGGTAATTTAAAATACAAGAGATACGTTTTCAGCATTAAAAACTCAGTTCTGGCACATTGGTTGTTAATGAGCTTAAAATTGAAGATTGGTGGGTCAAGATTCTCAATTGCTACAAGTCACGATGATGAACCCATGACTCCTGCTGAGACATGTAAAGCCAACATTATAGCAAATATTTGTTTTTATCAATATATCCTCTAAAAATTAAATGGAACCTTGTATAAATTAAGTGCAATGAATGTATGATGTATATGGCTTGAAATTAGAAATTCATTTTCTGGTTATGTATTATTTTGGTTTAAACATTTATCAAATAGGACAGCCTTCCTAAGAAAGAAAGCTGTTCCATATTGCTTCGTCTTGAATTTGGAGCAAGGATGAAAAATACGAAAATGCCAGATTTGCGTTTTTAATGGTCAAAGTATTATACCTCATTTTCTGAAAGATTTAACTTTATATCATAAATTTTGTATACATTCCAGTAGAAGTGATACACTACCATGCCCAGTTTCATTATTATATTAAATAAAAGCAACAGGACATGACACCCTGCCAACTCGCCCATAATGAAAGAGCTGCAATCGATATGGCACATCACTTTTGACGAAGATTTTGCAAAGTCTCGGGACCCTCGTATAGAAAGCCTGATTTGTTCATTACCAACATTAACTCATCTTATAAAGGACTTATGGAGTATTGGGCATACATCAGAATATCGTCCTATATCAATAACATCAGTTATTGAAGTTATTATATGAGCAGTTATGTTTAGATAAAGTGATTGATGCTGGGCCCAAACCAAACTGATGGAACAGCTGAAATCTGGCCAAATCCATCGATGACTATAACGGCTTGATCCAATTCTATTGGATTTTTTTTCAAAATCTTGATCGAGACTAGCAAATCACAAAACTACACCGTAACTGTTACGGCGTAAGAAAACCTCAATGGGTCGTGGGACTGTAAAAAACGCTCCCAGATTGTGGTAATATGATCGGTCTTCGATTGGGTACCCGGTAACACAGTGGTAACAGGACATTATGCTGGGCCCTTTCCTATTTTGATGAATTTAAGCAACGATCTATCAATGGATTACATCAGACTCCGTCTGCGACTGTTCATGTAACTATCAATCTCAAGGAATAGTGACAGCAACAACTACACGAAGACCTGACCCGCTCTAACAATATTAGGCCGGTTCAATGAATTGGCTAGATGCGTGTGCAACGTTGATAATGTCATCTACTGAGGGTTTAACGCAGAGGGACGATCTGGGGCCCCATATTTCGAGTGTGAAGGGTATGTGCCTCCGGCATGTGAAAAGTTGGGCTTACAGAAAAAGGGGTATTCGGACACAAAATGAACAAACACGGGGTCACTTGGGTATGAAGCTTAAAAAGGGAACCCATTGGATAACAAACTGAAATATTAGGGTCATTGGGTCTCGAAAAAATTGGCAAAAGGGGTCATGGTGTACAAACCTTAAACTGCAAAACAAGTTCAAAACTGCAAAAACACCTTGTCCCTGGGTTATTTGAATCAAGCAAAGCGTAACTACTTAGTATTGTAAGAATTTACAGGTATAGTCAATGTGCTCTGTTGCCAATTGGAAGAAGTGGATAATGATTTGAGCTGGATTGAAGTAAAAATCCAACATGACCCACTTACATAAAAGTGGGGTCTTTGGGTACAATGTCTTTGAAATAAAAAATGGTCATTTGGTAGCTGGGAAATAGGAAATGGGGGACCGCTGAATAGCAGGAAGTAAGAAAAAAAGGGATCATGTAACAAGTCAGACATAATTTAAGGGGTTGATTGGTACAAGCCGTTTTGATGAAAAAGGGGGTTATCCCGAGGGCACACCTGAGCATGATGTGGAAGTGCCCCCATAATAAAGTTCTTCTAGACTGTATGAGGCAGGGCAACCAGCAGTCTTATTTACAGCCTATGCTATGAAATTCAAAATGGCTGTCAAACCCAAAATAATCCAAGATTGGTACTTATGTTCAAAAAAAGGATACAGGCAAAAACTACATTGCTTGCCAGTCATTTTTCTGGATATGCAAATCAAGATACAAAAATTAGGCAAGGAAATTAAAATGGTATGAAATGATCTTAATATGGCATATTAGCGCTTTAAAGCTGCTTAAAAGCCTTATCACAAGCCACAGAACGAGAATTATTACCATCAATGTGGAAAGGTGTTACAAATGGCGGCCATTTGGATTTATGTAAATGAGGTATCTTTCCGCTGACCAATATTTACTATAATTTGGAGACATTATAGAAATGCGTTGTGGTTAAAAATATGCAATTTGGTGGAGGTTTCCGGTGGGTAACCCCAAATGTGAATTTTTTTTAACAAGACCTCAAAGTATTGTAGTGTGGTATGTTTCGTGGTAGTGTATGCATCCGATATTATGCAGTAAAACAACAGAGGGCGTCCTAAGTAAGATGTGACATCATAAGTACATATCTTTAACCTCAAAGTAATTAAAATCAAAGCCTTCCAAAGTTCCAATCTATGTTCCAAACCCTTTAGATAGTCACAGATTCCGAAAAATAGTGCAAGTATACCAGACTTGTGAGACTAAAAAAATTTTTTTAAAAAAAAAGTACAACGCGAGAAAATGAGTTTGAAAGTTGCAGTTTAGTAACAGACATCAATGCAGAATTTATTTTTTTCTTAGAAGATAAATGGTAAATTATATCATTTTAGTGTTCTAAATGCCTTGGTATTAAAGAATACTGTAAAGGCATCGTATCAAAACAAACAAATTTTGCTATTTTTTACACGTGAGGCAAAACTTTGATGAGTCATCAAATTTTGGCCAATAGACGTCCTAGGTGTACCTACTGTGAAATCAAACATAGATTGCCTTACTCAGAACATCCAGATGTATTAAGAAGTGGTTTAAAAATGTGTAAGATAAATAATAATAAATATGTGATTACAAGAGAAATAGTACGTAGTTGAGACTAGGCGGATAACCAAGGGAAATTACGTTTGAGGAAAGCAATGAAAACTTATTTTGGACATGTGTAAATAGGAAAAATTAAATAAAGTCTCTAACCACCAAAAATTAAATATTCACACTATAGTTACATTTTTTTAATAAAGGATAATAGGAAGCTTGGGAAAGACTCTATTCAAACTAGTAGAAAATCAAACTAGAACATTTCACAATTTCCCCCCAAAATTTGATGACGTCCTTATGGCTATATATTATGTTTTGCAATCCCGGCGAATATTTTACGACCGCGGGATTAGTACTACATGAGAGGTGTTAACCAACCAGTAAGGTTAGTCTGCAAAAAAGTTGCTCGAGGTGGTAAACCTCCCGCACGTTTCTACCGTGTTGGAGACCCGAAGACCAAGTTTCTTCTGTCTCGCTTGTTTATTCCTTTAGCTCTGTGCGTCACCGCTCAAAGTAATCGGGATAGTCTTTGTCAAAAGGACTCGTTTTTTTTAAAGGAATTCGTGGATGACTCAGAAGAGAGGTTCGCAGAGAAACCGAGTCTTTGGAATTCACCCAGCTTTGGCTCAGAGCAAGTCACTGACTTTTGGATTCGGGTACGCCCACAACAACCCCCGTGCTACCCCGCAGTGATTGACATTTCATAAATCAAAGCTCATCGGGACCATCACGGACACTGCAAGATTTACCCTTGGCGCGGCGGTGACTGGATTGAATACCATACACAGATTTCTATTTATTAAAACATACCATACCACCTTTAAACAACCACCCGCGCGTGGGCGCGGGTGACCATGTCTGCAGACACCGGTTTGATATTGATTTCGATCTATCAAAGCATCCATACTTTGGCCTTAGTCCCCTGTTGGTCCCCAGAATACTATCAAAAAAAATTGTTTTTAAAACTTTCTCAGTTTCTATCCTCTACCTCTTTTATGTCTTGCTTCAGTTTCCTTCACGTTTATATAATTCTTTCGTTATTTCGACATCCTGCCTCGCCCCTCGTTTCTAGAATTCCTTTTGTGGCATCTTTTAATTTACCTTTTTGGTTCCTTACTCTCTTGCAAGTTCGTATGTTTTCTCACCAACCTCCTCCCCTCTTTCCCTTATCAGTTCATGTTCCCTTTCCTTAAACTCTTCTCATCTCTGTTATTTTTAACCCTTCCTCTTTCTCCTATATCTTCCTTTTCCACTATCGCTTTCGCTCTATCTTTCATTCACATGACTATGGGAGGATTGATATCATCTTCAAAGATTTTCAAAAGGATTAAAGAATGATGTTCAAGAGGTGCCTCTGAAATGTAGTTCTGATTTTGAAAACGTCTTCTTAGAAGATAATCGATACACTCAATTGTGTAAACAAAAAAGGTCATTTTTTTAATCAGACCCCAAGACACCACACAATCAACAAACAAACAAATCCCGTTCTCCCATATCTGTTTTGTCGTCATTATGCGGAAATCCCCTCCTTTTTTATGAAAAAAAATTCAAGCAACAAACATTTCAGTTTGGTAAGAATGCGCTTGTTTCGGACAGTCTCATATTTCGATTGGAAATATAGTTCATATATTGAAACCTAAGTGCGATTATATCCTCTTTCAAGCAAAGGTAGTACAATATAAACTGTATTGTATGTCGGTTACTATAATCTGCGTCGCCAATTCACTATCTTTAGGGAAATTATGTGATTTTGGAGAGAAATAAATCAAGATGATTCGATCAATTAAAAAAACCCTTAGGTTTCATTTAAAGGCTGACTCAGAGATTTTGAAGTATAAATTTTTGTTTAATGAAATAATTAAGCAGTCACCAAAATGCTCCGATGAATCAGATTTGTCGTGTTTACATGCAGTAAAATTTATATGTAATGTATGTTAACAAGTGCCATATAAAGGACACTGTGTAAAACAAAAATTGGGGTAATTTCGATTATGTCCGAAGTTAGTTATTCTCGACCACACCGGGCT